>BSBK01003158.1:385000-590000 GCA_027943335.1 Chamaecyparis obtusa
TGGAAATTGTATGCACAAATGCAAATATTACTCTTCACCTTCAAACTTTTGCCTTGTGTAATTTCATAGAAATGCAAAATTGGCAAGCTAATTGGCAGAAAACAGCAAAATCCTCCCATCCTTTCACTTCCCAGAACCATAACAATGCATAAAGTATAAATTTAGATAGTCGTGTAATGCAAAACTTAGGCACTTGAAGAGGCCAAGTTCCTTCCCATCCCCACATCCTTAGAAACCCTGATTTTCTACAAAGAGAGGGAAAGGTGAAAAAGCATTCTAAAAGCCCTTCTAATGGAAGAATTATGGAAACCTATAGGAAGTGAAAGTCCAAAATAGAGAAGGTTCCTTGACCCTCATTTTCCCATGCAAGTTAAAGTTCTGCAAAGCTCATAAAGTAAAAAGATCAAAGATCAAAGATGACATTATCCTAGGTAAAACTATCAGGCATAGTTCCCACGCTGGTAGAATAGCAGCACCTCTATGCACTATTTATTTCAGCTTTCAACAACAATAAAGAGATGTAATTTCAATATTTAAAAAAGAACAATAACACACAGGAATAGTTGTGAATAAGGAACCCCTCTCTCTATATATATAGAGATGTTCATAGTACATACCAACATGACATTTAGTGGCTCTGATACCATGTTGGTTTTTATAATCAGAAATGAAAGTATACAACACAAACAACAAAAATAGAGAATACAACACACAAGATTACCTGGGAAAACCCTCCAACCTGAGAGAGAAAAACCCAGCCACAGAAATGTTCCTTTATTGATAAATAAGTAGAAGTCTAAATTTTACAATACTCACAAAACTAACTTAATTATTCACCATCCATGATAGTTCATAGAGACAATAATTAATATAGCATATAAAATCTCTGCAAACAAGGAGTTTGACTAGATACCAAAATGTTTCAGCTAAAAAGCATGTAACCTCCAAAAGAAATACGAAATGCCCCATAGAAGAAGAACAACATAATGCACATGAAGAGGTGTACTCTTCATTGTATTTGACAATGAAGAGTCTATGGTTACCATAGAAGTGATGCTAATAATGCATGACCCTTTATTGTCTTCACATGACTGATCATATGAAGATTAACACTGCCAAAAGGCTTTAAACATCTAGACATGACATTGAAAAGAGAGACGGAATTTCTACAGAAAATGGGAGAAAGATATCTCTCAAAGCTATATCTCCAACAATAGAGGCTAGGGGGGATAACTCCAAAATCAATATTTAAGACTCGATAATTGCCTTACAGGAGAAAGGAATCAATAACTTCCATTGCCAGAATATTACTCCTCAATCCAAATTGAGAAAAGGTGGCAATAAGGGTGAGACGGTTTTCTCTGTCTTGCCATGTTGAAATCTCTTTGGGGAATCTATGAGAATGCTTGAACAAAACCTTCTAATACTGGTTACCATCATTACTTGGTATGAAACTTATTGAAGTTTAAATCTGGAACCCGTTGCCTGAAGATTGATTCCAACAGGATATTTGTTGGGTATGGTCTGGAGGCTTATGTTCCATTAGGAGTTAACTTTGAGCTTCTCTTGTTGAAAGAAGGCCTGCAACCTATGACAATCTCCTAGTATTAGCGAAATTCAAGCCTAGTGAATGCAAATTCAACTGAATGTCCTAAAAAGTAAGTATGGCATCTATTATCAGTTGGCTTCATCTAAGCTTATGAGTGTAAACCACCAATCTTGGTGTGGAGGAGCTACTTTTGAATTAAATATTAAGGTACAAACTCTTGTTGTACTTTATACTAATTAGCACTTATGCAATTTTTCTCGAGGATAATGGGTTGTATCTCAAATTATGAATTCATAACCAGAAACTGTAGAATGTTTTCATTGCTATTGTTAAATGTTTGATTTGAATACAAGTGATTATGAAAAGGTTTAGATAATTTCTATGTTTTATGTTTGCACAATTTTTTTGTGCATTCTATATCATCATTTAAACAGTGAGATTAACCTTAAATCTTTGAGCAAGCCAAAAAGCTCTATAAGTACAGAATGCATTGTTCATGTGGTCATGATATGGAATAGACATTCCAAAACTTATTCAGATCTCATAGTAAACAATCCTTCCAAATAGTCATAGTTCTGTACTGTGCATATTTCTGTTTACCAAAATCTCAGAATTCAAGTTTACCATATATATATATATATATATATATATATATATATCAACAGATAGGGCTGCCTACTACATCAATCCAATCAATTTACATTTCCTAGTTTTCTCCATGCCTTTGTGATATGGTGGCTTTGTAAAAAGGTACAAGATCCATCAAAGCATATTAGAGAGAGGTTATATCAGATATACATGCAAACATGTGGCAGAAAAGACAAGTTGTGAATTGTTGGTCAAGACACCTCACTCACTAAAGAGCCCTCTTCTTGAGAATAACTTGCTATTTAAGACCTCTTGTTGGATAATTATGAGCAATCAGAATCACCTTCAAAACATGGTGATTTAGATGATATGTGGAAAGGCATGAAGTTGGCCTTAAATGAGAAAACACTTAATTTAGGTAGTGAGATGAAATGTAAAAATGCCAAGGACTTTCCTGAAGCTGAACTGGACATGTATGACATGTACTTACCTGGGACAAGAACAAAGTTTTTGACAATGTGATTAAGACATCCAAAGAAGATGAATAGTTTTCTGGCACAAAAAAGATTATTTTTAGTTTTTCATCACTTACAGTCTTAGTTGTGCTTTTGGTGTGCAATGAGATAGGTAATGCATTTAGTGACTCTATGATGAATGATTTATTAAAGTCATTGATTAACTCTATGTCAAGATCAATGGCAAAAAATTAACAATGTATGACAACCATCTGACAAATTGCTTCAAGGATCATCATCTATAGCCAACACATGTCAAATGTTCAATAGAATGTTACAAAAATCAAACACCTGCCAAAATTATGGGGAGGATTAATATTTTATTATAAATTTCCTATTGAAATGTTTGTAATGAAATTTATGTGATATTTGTTTACAGGAACTTATTGTATTTTATTTCTAAATTTTTTTGTAAATCCAAAATGGAGTTGAAAATAGTTATAGGCAGAAAAGGACATATTTTCCTAAAAATATAAAGTCTATTCATGTTAAAGGGGTTAGCAAGGCTTACTAGTGGTTACTATTCTTGATGGAACACATAGCAAATTGTACAAGGAGGCAAGAAACTTTATGCTTTCGTGAAAATTGAAGAGTAAGTGTCTAGATATGACAAGGATTTTTAATCTATTGGTTGAGCATTATTTTTTCTTATATTAGATTGTGCTTGTATTGTTCCTCAAGATTCTTCTTTGAAATTTGCAAATCCAATGCAAATTTAATAATTTATTTTCAATAATTAATGCAGAGAAAATTTGTTGCAACTCAGAATTCTATTTGATGAATCTACATATGTTCTCCCTTCTTTTTTAATGATGTATGTGGAAATAAATATGTTATCTATTCAATTGTGAATACACTTCTCCTTTCCTTCCTTCTTCATTCATGTTGAGTAATTCTAGATGGTTGTACATGTTTGATCTATTCAAGGTGTCTCTATTCTTCCCCTCTTTGTTCTCTTTTTTTTGCTTTTTCTTTTGTACTTTCTAGCTAAAAGTACACAAAAATTTAAGAAACCCCATCATACGAGGGAGCTACCCCTCTCAAATAGAGGAAAGTAGTCCATTCAATGGAAACTTCTCCAACTGTTGCAAATATTTATTGCTTCCCATTGGGTGAGGCACAGTGTTTCGAGTAACACATTGCATCTGTTTGCCAACAGTACATTACTTGGAACTATATTGGAGAAACCCATAGTCTTACCAGTACATTTCTGGTCCCAGGCATAGCCAAGTTAATCTATTATACCATATCCTACTCAAATACATCTGTATACATCACTTTTTTTGCCTGGTACATGTCCACGCAGAAACGAGGGTGTTAAAATTGTACCCAACAGTTAAACTATAGTCATATTAAGAACAAAAGAACATTTTAGAAAAAAACACAATAAAACATAATTTTTAGCACATAGAACTAACCAAAATTGCCAGTATTCATATTACACCTAATTTGAATGAATCAACTGCTGATTTGGATGCTCTTGATTTAGAGCAATATGGTGATCTGTTCACATAGATCTTGAATCTGACTTGACCACTGCCTAATTTTCTATCTTGAACAAATAATATGAAGCGTATGTAATATATCATATGCCATGACTTATTTGAATATTTCATTACCAATTATAAGTGGTATTTTGTTATTTTTTTGTTTAGTTTATACATATAGCATCAATATTATGCCAATTGTTAATGGATTGCCTAAACTATCTAATTTTGTTGGTATTGGATTGTTGTGTTGCAACTAGAAAGGATCACCACACTGTTGAAGAGAGCACACACCATTGTAGCTCTGGTAGGAACTCTGAGGTGTACTATATTCTAAGTTTGGGGTACCTTCCAAGGGCAGTGGGTTATGGTCATGCTTGACAACAGAGCCACACTCAACTTCATTAACTCATCATTGGTCAGCCGATAGAGTTTATGTATGGAGGCACACCAAGGATTGGACATCAAAGTGGCAGGAGGAAACCTTTTGACATGTACCCATCTGGTTCCGCAACTGAGCATTACCATGGGAAACCACATGGTGACAAATGATTTCTTTGTGGTCGATCTAGATGACATGGAAGTCATTTTGGGCATCTAGTGGATGGAAACATTGGACAAGTACACATAGAGTTTCAAACTAATGGAGTTCTCATTCAAAGTGGATGGTAAGAAGGTTGTGCTATGATTCTACAAGCTGGGTTATCTTAGAACATGAATATGAAATTCAATTTAATGGACCAGTGAGTAGAATAAAGTATAAAGTAGTGATTGATGAGCAAAATTGTATAGGCAGGAAAAGTTCTTTCAATATGACTAGTAGTTCAGTTTGGGTTGAACTGTTGGTCACTTAGATTGTAGATTATTGAATAAGGAGGAGCAACACATCAATTTCAATGCCATGATGACTTGCTTAACAAAATGGCATCCTATCCCACAACAGTTCAATGATATAAAATGGTGCTAGAGTATGAATTGTAACTCAAAAACTTGTTGACCCATTGATATGATCAGACACATTATGAAACAAAATTTATGAAAACTTGCCTCCGTATACATATCAAAATGAATCTTCTAAAGAAAATACATAGCAATAGACATGAGCATACCTGCAATTGTCACATAGCATACATGATATCTCGTAAGACTGCACAATATAGTTCTAGGGGATCCAAGCAAGTGGGTTTTAAAGATATCTCCTCCATGGGCCTTCATCCTCCACTCCAAAAATTCATGAAATGCATTGGCCCTTTAGAAAGCTAGAAACAGTAGACTCTCACCTAGTAGCGGCCAGCCAAAACTACTCGATGGTAAATTAGGGTTTGAAGAAGGGTTTCTAAGAAGAAATAGCAGAAATATTTTTCTTGTTAAATGAGATCATGTTGCATATCATTAAATATAAGGTTTTCATGATAAAGGGAAGAGAGGGCAACACAAAACGAGGAGGAAGTGAAGTTTAAAATCATACCTTTCTCATCCTTTTGGATTTTGAATGTACAATCCAATAGATCCCTTTCACCGTAGAGATGCCTAGCCATAGAGATCTCCTCGTCTCACGGCTGCAAAAATCCCTCTCAGCGCTATTATAGAAATGACCAACATTTTCTTTTCTTTTCTTTTCTTATATCCTGTTAATGTCGCAATTGTGACATTGTCAGGGTATAATTGAAAAAAAAAAGCCAAAAAGACATAACATTTGCCCGCCATTGCAAATTGCCATCGCAATTTCACCCCAAATGTATTAGTGTGGGGTTGATAGGATAACAATGTTCATTCTATGAATGATACATCATAAGACTTTCAGAGTCCACTCGGTTAAGATATTTTGACTGTATACAATAGTTAAATATGTAATAGTAAATGACCTTCCTTAATACAACTTCAATTGCAGATTACAGATCAATATTTAGTCTATACAAATCCTTCTAATCAATATTTCACTTCAGATTCAATACTGTATCAACTTACTATATGTTGGTAATTTCTCCTTGTAGCTCAATAATTGTTCTATAGCTCAGTTCTTACTTAACTAGTATGATCAAAATGCATGAAAACCTTGTTCACACAATATTCTTGTAGTTTCTACTTCTTCTGGCATTTTTCATAAAGAAATTATGTTCTCTTATATAGATGAGTAAATCATTTTCTTCTCCAACATCAAATTTTTTTTCTTAACCACATTCATAGATTTTTTTGTGTCAAACTTTCTTAGCACTTGTGTCAATAACATGTTTCAATCTGCTCCGTTAGATCTTTTCTAAATTTCGTTAGCCATCGATCTGTGTAAAAAACATTATCTATTACCTTGATGTTATAGTCTTTCTAGCTCATCAATCTTATGAGGTAAACTAATCATTTAATTCATTCTATTTTGCTTGGTTAACAAATAAATGCATCATTGAACACTACTCAGTTAATACTGCAATTGGTATACACTACACTCCGTCGGTGTATACTAGAAATGCTTCATTTACTGACAACACTGCTTTGTGTCGTTCATCTCTATACTTCATCATAGATGAATGCAACATAATAAATTCAATATCATCAAGTCATAGACTCATCAACAAGCTACTCAATGTGTTTCTTACCCTCATCTATCATGTACATCTTTCCTCATGTAGATTTCTCTATTCTTCATCTCTTTCACCTTTCTTCAAATGTCTCGGTATAGTAACTTACAAGATAAGTCTTGTAAAACTAGTTGACATCAATGACAACATAATACTAATTTAATCATATTAAATATCTAATCAGAAACTCCTCAGTGATCTTTAATCATAGATTCTTCAATCAAATTCCTAATCAGTTCTTGTCCAACAATCTCTCCCTTTGGCATTGATGGCAACTCAAGTAATATGAAATGTACCATACACATACCAAACATATATTCTACAAATTTGTGAAAAAAAATGTTGTAATTTGAATAGAATTAATATGTTTAATCACTACGTTACTAAACCAGTATTAAATAATATAGCTTTTCCATTCTATAGTTGTGATCTTTTCAGTTCTCCTATTCCTGCTTCTGTTCTTTGTAACCGATCTTCAATACTCTGTCTCATTCAGATTGTCTCTCCCTTAGATAGTTCTCATCGGTGCTTGTTCCTTTTCATAGCTTATTCCTTTTCATATTATTTATCTCTCCCTTTGATAGCAATTCCAAAGAAACAAATAAACAAACAACGTCTTCGTCTGTATCTCTGTATAGTGATTACCTCATTGATTCAAGTTCTCAAACTTAATCACAACCTTGAACATGATTCAAAGTGTGAACTATGCTGCATTAACATGGATGATATTTAGATGTAAGTAGGCTGATGCAACAACCAAATCACATTAGTGACTGATAGATAGGGGACGGACCCCAAGTCTAGTCCTCAAGTATTCAAATGTGTCCTTCGGTAGAGGCTTTGTAAAAATATCTACAAGTTGTTATTTAGATGTGACAAATTCTAACTTCACTTGCTTCTCTTACACTTTTTCTCTTAAGTAATGATACTTAATAGATATATGCTTTGTCTTAGAGTGCATCATAGGATTCTTTGAAATATTAATAGCACTAGTGTTGTCACAATATATAATCACCGGGTCAGTGATTACATTGTTCATTCCTTCCAACACTTGTTTGATATATGCAATGTTTGAATAGTTAGTAGTAGCAGCAACATATTCTACTTTAGCGATAGACTAAGAAATACATGCCTACTTTTTACTTGTCTATGTTACAAGTCTTTCACCAAAGAAAAATGCTCCTTCGGTGGTTCTTTTTCTATCATCCACATTTCCAGCCCAATCAGCATCGATGTAAACTTTCAGTTCAAACTTCCCTTCTTTAGGATACCATAATCCATAATTCTCTATTTTCTTCAGGTATCTTAAGATCCTTTTTGTAGCTATGATGTGTGATTCTCTAGGATTAGCAAAAAATCTTGCAACAATTCCCACAACATGTGCTATATCTGGTCTACTGTGAACTACATACATTAATTTTGTTGGAAATATAGATGTAGTAATGGAGAGGGGGGGTGAATCAGTTAACCACAAAAATATTACCACTGATCCCTTGGATATCTTAACAAATTATTTACTATTGCCACTCGGTAAACATATAAAGAAATGTTGAAACTTGATCCTTGAAGTGTGTAATAATTAAACTGCTCTTAAGCATTCATCATTGATTAACTTACATGAATAAAGAAAATAACATGAACACAAGAGACACCAGATTTACCATGGAAACCCAATATGGGAAAAACCACCAATGTAACTAGTTACTATTTTTCACTCTTCTGAAGTGATGCCCAGTTAGAAGCCAACCCGGTAAAAGGTTACAAAACACACTGTTAGGTGTGACCTTGTTAGAGGATTTAATCACCCTACTAGGAGTGGCCTTGTAAGAGGTCTTGAAACAATTCAATAGAACTGTCACCTTGTTAGAGGATTTACAAAATGGTTGTTAAACCAACTCGGTAAAGAGATTTTGATATCACTGCTACAATTGTAAGAGAGTAACAATGAAATGACCTGCAACTAAATTGCTGAATATAGATCTATGTTCTACTTTACTAGATCCTTACTGATCAAATAAATCTTTGCTGCTCCTCAAGGATATCTAACCATCCTTCAAAATTCACACATGCCTTTCTTCAAAATGATTTATGCATGCTGTATCCTTTTTTTATTCACCACTTGACCTTCTATATATATATATGCCATTCTAATTAACATTTAGATTGTCAAGTCGGCACTAATAATTATTACAATAGTCAACTTGGATAAACAAACTATAATAAAAAAATCCTTTGAAGGGCCGACCTTTCTTAGTAAACATTAATCTTGAAAAGATTTCCTTTGGTGACCGAGTGAACTCAGTAACCGCAACAAATTCTTCAACATCCTTCGAAGACCGAGAGAGCTCGGTGACCACTAATTTTCCTTCGATAACTAAGGAGGCTTGGTTAACACTATTTCCCTATCATGTTTCCTTTTGACACCCAAGAGATCTCGGTAGACACTAAAAACTACCTAGCTGACTGACTGAGCTCGGTAGACACTGAGAACCGCTTAGCTGACTGACTAAACTTGGTAGGCACTGAGAATGATAATTGATATGACATTTGTGTGACATCAAAGACAACACATAGCTAATCCAACAATGTCCTTCAAACAATTGTATCCAACAATCTCCCTCTTTGGCATTGATGGTAACACAACATGTCATAGAAAAATGAAATTTCACAGAGAAACCTAGAGTAAGAAACATATCCTTAGCTTCATTCTGATTCACATCATCTTCAAACTTCTTTCTAACTGAGAACTCTCCCTCTTAACTTGTCAAATTATTCTTCTTAGAAATTTCTTGGAATGACAGCAAACTCTCCCTCTTTGACAACACATGCCAAAGACAACTTACATAGTTTCGGTAAATATCAATGTACCTTATGTATTGATTCATATGCAATGATTCCTTTACTATGCTACATCAACTAATTGATCTTCAACATGTTTTGGTTGATGCATCACTAAAACTTTATTTAGTGAACCTCAGATAGAGGAGTGACCCCTAACTTGCCTCTTAGATACAAGAATGCATCCTTAGGTAGTGGCTTGGTGAAGATATCTACAATTTGTTCTTTTGTATGAATATATTCCAATCTGATTTCCTTGTCCTGCACCAATTCTCTGACAAAGTGATATTTTATTGCAATGTGCTTGGTTTTGGAATGCATTACTAGATTCTTTGAAATATTTATTGCACTTGTATTATCACAAAACATAACAACTGGTTCTTTGATCTCAACCTTCATGCCTTCCAAAAGCTGTTTAAACCATACAATATTAGAGTAGTTTACTACTGCAACAACATATTCTACTTCTGCTGTGGATTGGGATGTGCAGTTTTTCTTTTTACTAGTCCAAGATACTAACCTCTTGCCAAGAAAGAATGCTCCACCACTTGTACTCTTTCTGTCATCAATGTTTCTTCCCCAATCAACATCAGTGAACACTTTTAAATCCATATTGCCTCCAAATTTATACCACAAGCCATAATCTTCAGTTCCCCTTAAATACCTCAAGATTCTTTTGATTGCCATCATGTGATTTTCTCTGGGTTTAGCCAAGAATCTTGCCATTATACCAACTGCTAAGGCAATATCAGGCCTTGTGTGTACTACATACTATAATTTTCCAATCATTGATCTATATAAGGTCTAATCTACTTCTTTTGAATCATCATCTTTGGTAAGCTTCAGTCTAGTACACATGGGTGTACCAACTAGTTTTGAATCTTTCATACCAAATTTCTTAAGTATTTCCTTGATATATTTAGACTGAGTAATGTAGATACCATTTTTGTTCTACTAAATCTGAAGTCCAACAAAATTTTTTATCTTACCAAACATAGACATTTCAAATTCTTTGTTCATATGCTCTGAAAATTCTTTGCACTGATCATCATTTCCTATAAACACAGTATCATCCACAAATATTTTTGCCAAAACAATTTTGTTATTTGATCCTTCTTTGACGTATAAATTACTATTTTCATTAGCTCTTTTGAAATCAATCTGAGTAAGATAGTTATGTAATCTTTCATACCATGCTCTAGGAGCTTGTTTCAGACCATACAATGCTTTGTGTAATTTTTAGACCATATCCCTTTTTTCTAGATCAATAAAACCTTCAGGTTGCTCAATGTAGACTTCTTCCTCAAGAATACCATTGAGAAATGCAGATTTTATATCCATCTGATATACCTTAAATCCTTTATGTGTTGCATATGCAAGTAAAGTCCTCACACCTTCTAATCTTGTAACAAGAGAAAAAGTCTCTCCATAATCTATTCCTTCTTCTTGAGAATATCCTTTACATACCAATCTTGCTTTGTTTCTTGATACTTGACCATCTTCATTCAACTTATTTCTAAATACCCATTTTGTCCTAATTACATTTTTATCTTTAGGCCTAGGTACAAGAGTCCATGTCTTATTTTTCTCTATTTTATCTATTTCTTCATTCATAGCCTCAATCCAACTTTCATTTTCCAATGCATCTTTGACATTTTTATGTTCAAAATCAGTAAATAAACATGTACCTTTTAGTTTACTTCTTGTCATAGTACCATCTGATTTGTTTCCAATAATCTGATCTAGTTTATGATTCTTTTTGATGTACTTGGCCAATACAGGTTCCTTGCTTCCTGAATGAGTTACATTGTCATCTTCTTCATCTTCAGGTTCAAGTTGCTTGAGCTTAATAGATACTTGCTCGATAGCTTCAGACTGAGACTCAGTACTTTGTGACTCGGTCTAAACTTCTTCTTGTGACTCGGTTACTGTACTGGGCTCAGTAGATGTAGTTTCCTTATTGACAGATGTGTCTGGCAATGTATCAGGTTCGATGTAAACAAATTTTCTATAATCCTCTGGTTCCTTTTTGCTTTCTTCTTTAGCCTTTTCTGCAAACTCATCAATTTTCACATGTGCACTTTCTATGATTTTGTGAGTAGACAAATTTAGACATCTATATGCCTTACTTTTGCAAGAATATCCCAAAAATATTCCTTCATCACTTTTTACATCAAATTTTCCTTTTCTAGATTCTTTTAAGATGTAACATTTACTACCAAATACTTTTAGGTAACTTACATTTGGTTTGTAGCCATACCATAGCTCATATGGAGTCTTGAATGTGTCTTTTCTAAGCTATACTCGGTTCAAGGTATGAACTGCAGTGCTGATAGCTCCCTTCCAGTATTTCATAGCAATGTTGTTTTCAATCATTAGAGTCCTTGCACAGTCCATGATAGATCTGTTCCTTCTTTCAGCTATTCCATTCTGCTCAGGAGTTCTCAGGGCTGATACCTGTCTTTTGATTCCTCTTTCAATACAAAAATTATTGAATTCATGGGAGATGAATTCACCACCTCTGTCTGATCTCAAGCATTTTATTCTTTTTCCTATTTCCTTTTCTACTCTTGCTAAATACCATTTGAACTTCTCAAATGCTTCTGACTTTTCTCTTAAATACATAACAGTCATCATTCTAGAGTAATCATCAACAAAGAGAATAAATAATTTTTCTCTGGTATAGCTCTCAATTCCAATAGGTCCACATAAATCAGCATGCACAATTTCCAAAATATCTTCAGACTGATAGTTTTTACTTTTAAAACTAGACTTTCCCATTTTACCAATTTGACAATTCTTGCATAGACCAACATCAGGTTTCTTCAAAGTAGGAATTGTTGGAAATATTCAAGATTATCTAGGTTACTGAGAGGGGAGGGGTGAATTAGTAACTTCAAAACTTTTAACAGATTCAGATCTTAATAATATTAGATTGATAATCTGATTGCATGCATGAGTAATAGAAAGAATGGAACATTCATAACACTTTGAACACAGAGATTTGGTGACCCAGAAACCTTCCAAGTAGAAAGTAAAACTAGGGTGGGGATGATACCCACAAAACTTCAATACTGCAGTATAAAGTTTGCCAGTTAAGGCTTACAATGATCACTTATGATGATCTGCCCTATTAGGAGCAATAAGGACTGCTAGGTCCACCTTGTTAGAGGATTTATAAACACACAATGAAGTATGCACTCGGTTAAGAGATTTTACAAAGACTGTTAAGTCTACCTGATTAAAGGATTTCAATCTGATTCACCTGTTAGGATAAAACAATAGATCTCTTGCTTGCAACTGTACTTTCTTGAGATTCTCTGATGTACTGATCAGCTTCTATGATGGATAGATCTTTGCTGCTTCTTATATTGTTGTAGCCCTTTGTAATTCACTTATCTCTGCCTTTCACTTTTTCATACTTCTCTATTATTTTTTCTCTTAGATATGATATAAAACATTGTTTATATATCAATCTAAAACAATTACAACATAATTACAAATTCAACTCATAAACAAGCTAACACAAATATTATTGAGTCAGCCCAAATATAGTGACTCGATTACTGTGAACTAACTCAATGACTTTCTAATACTCGGCATCCACTACATTACTCAGCATCGTCATGCACTCAGTAGAAGTGGAGGCATGGTCCATACTAACCACTGAGTTGTAGTTTCAAACATGGTATATACTGGAGACTTGGTAGATATATTGTCACTCGGTAAACACTACCTTGCTTGGTAAGCACTGTTCTACTCGGTAAGCACTGTTCTTCTCGGTAAGCATTGTTCTACTTGGTAAGCATTGTTTTGCTCGATAAGCATGCAGAGTCTGAATAAGTGTTGTCACTAATGACAATCATACTTAATGCCAACAATCTCCCCCTTTGGCATTAGTGACAAAACACTTATTGCCCAAAACTTATATACACAATCATGCTGATACTGGTTTTGTATATACATTTCATGTTTCCCATATACAGTATATATACAAAATATCTTATTTTACCTCATACTCATATTTCCTATTTATATTTTCTCCCCCTATTATATCTCATATACTTTCTCCCCCTTTTTGACAATAATGCCAAAGGTGTATATACAAATATTTTAAATGGAGATACCAAAACATGAGAGAAAATCAAAATGTACCTTTCCAATTAGTGCTAGAGTACTATCCCAATTTTCTTGTAGAATCTTGCATGTATGGAGTGCAACTTGGACTTCTGCAGAGATTTCAATCATGTGATTTGCAATTGAAAACTGATTGTCATGGATCAATGTTTTTGAGTATGCAATATGCTTCTGCATTGTATCCATGATGGGAAGGATCATGTTCTGAATATCTATTAATGTTGATCAGATCCTTGCCTCTTCTTTTAATAACTCTAACCGCTTATTAGATAGAAATCTGACTATCATCTGATGTGCAGAACTTGAACTAGGTTCAAGTTGCAACTTTTGTGCATTGATCTTCAGATCCTCATCAATCTTATTTATTGTCTTTAATTTCCTTTGAGAACTCGGTAACATTATAGATTTTGACAAAAAGAGATGTTACCTTGGAATAGGAGGACTCAATGCTAGTCAAAACTAAAGATAACCCTACCTGATTGATAGCTATTTGTTGAGAAATGTGCTCAAGCACTTCATTTTCAAACTTCTTCTTAGCCTTTTCAAGCAACTTGTCTGTTCCATAGGAATCATCATTAAACCTGTTAATTTCTTTTGCCAACTGCAACAAAATGTGTTGAGAGGAATCAACTTTAGCACCTATAGCTTTTGTCAAAATGTTCTTGGCATGCTCAATGATCTTATATTCCTTATCTCTTTCTTCTTTTAGTTTCTTCTACTTTTCTTTCTTCTGGAGGAGTTCACAAACTATTTGCATTTGATCTGCAGTGAGGTTTGCAAAATCTAGCTAGGGAATATGTATCTCCTCATCTAGATCTATACCTTCTACTACACTCTTACTTAGAAATTTTATACTAGGTTGAGTCTCTATACTTATTGCCTTTGTAGTAGAAATTATTGTAGACATAGTAGGACTAGTAGTGAAAACTGATAAACTTCCCATTGATGGGATGCTAACTGGAATACTTGATAAATAAAAAACTGAAGTATTTACAACTATAGAATCTGAAGTACTTACTACTAAAAAACTTAAATTTGAAGAAGGTACAAAGGACTGCAACTTGATGGAAGAAGGAGGTTGAAGCTCAGTAGATTAAGTGGTAGCCACTTCTGTCATTGATACATTGAGCTGTGCTAGTGATGATTAGACATTTGATGTATCTGAGGGAGTTGTTCCAATCACACTTGAAGTTTTCTCTGAGCTAGATGTAGCAATTTTTACTGGAGAGTGGGGAAGTGAGGCAATTACCTCTGCAGCTATCCGAACTAGATCATCTTACTCAACATTCTCCTTAGCTTCCTCAGTAGCTTCTATCCCTGCTTCTTCTGACACAACATTATCAATCTAAACTATTTCTTCTTCTTCTTCTTCATCACTATCATCATCAATATCTTTGATTATCACAGTTATAGTACTCAGTTTGTGAAGATGATAGATGTTTTTCCAAGTATAATTTGCACTCTTCACAACTGACTCTATATCTTTGATCAAAACTAAACAACTGTTGAATTTTAGAGTCATCTTGTGCTCATTTTCTATCAATGCCTTACTTATTTCATCATCGTTCAAACTTGGCATTAACTATCTTAAGGTTTGAGCATATATGTCCTTGATAGTTTGTCTTGCATTAGACCATCTCAACTTTACTTTATCCAATAGAACACCTAGAATTTGAGAAGCCATATCATCAGGTGAGTACTTCCATTTTCCCATTTTCTCAATGACAGCATCTTCTATTTCCTGCTGCTCTGCCTTTGATTTAATTTCATATTTGAGAGATTTGAAATTTGTAATTCCAGATCCTTCTCTCAAATCCTTAATCTTTTGTTAAAAAGAGGGAGGAGGCCTTTTGAATACTATATCATCATTGATTTTACCTGCCTTTCCCCTCAATCTTCTCCTTGTGAATACTGCAGTGGATTGCTCGGGTTTCTTGGTAATAGTTACCTTTCCTTTCTTCTTTACAGGCACTTGTTCTTCTTTATTCTCATCATTTTCTTCTTCTTCTACAATATCTTCTCCTAATCCCTCAGTTAACATTAGAGGTGTGCTAGATTGCATCTTGGCCATCCTCTTTCTGCCTTTGTTAACCGCCTGTGGAAGTTTTATGCTTAGCTCAATTCTTATCTTAGCTTCATCATATGTTCCAAAGTATGGAGCCTTTGGATCAACAGGTTGATTTACTAGGGCTTCAATTATATCCTTTGTTTCATCAATGTTTACCTCATAAGGAAGAGGTTTTACCCATACAATCTTGGGTCTTACTACCTGAATGTATACTCTATCACAATCAACCATGAAACAAATATCATCTTTATAATCTTCCACCAGTTTTAGTGGAATACAGAATCTGTTATTCATCTTCTCCTTAAAAGATTCAAAATAGTTATCCATTATGCTTGTAAAATTCTCACCCATTTCTGCAATATACTCATTTATCTGATAAAGAATAGGTACATCCTTTCTCCATTTTACTGTGCCTTTTGATGGGAAAAAATTTTGAGCATAGAAAAAGAAACAAACCAACAGTGAGCCAAAATTACATGGATTGTTCTTTGAGGTTTGGATGCTCTCCATGTTCTTGTTGAACTATTTCAACAAAAGATCTACTAGGTCAAATGACAGATTGTTCTTCACAATTTTATAGGCTAGGTCAACTACTTCACATGAAACACTATTCTGCCGACTTGAACTGTATATCTTGTATGCTATTACATATGTGCCAAATTTTAGTTCTACATTGGTAATACTGTTAATTTTCATACCTCTACCATCCCATTCGGCTAGGGTTTTCTTTTCCAGCTCTACCCGACCTAGGGTTTTTGTAGATTTAGCCTGGGCAAGCATGGGAAGACCAGTGACTTGGTGAATCATGTTCTTTGTTATATCCACTAGTTGCTCAAACCAAATCTTACCTTCATGTACTCGGCTCAAAATATATCTTATCCATTTTATCTGAAAACCCTGAGGCAAGTGGGTGATATGTGTTAAACCCTTTTCTTCCAAATGTTTATGTCTCAATTTGAGAACACCATCAACACACAGTTCATCATGAGCAACATCTATCTCTAGGGTTCCAAGTTCTTGAATTGTACCTCTAAAATGACTACGAATGTCATTTACAAGAAGTACCTTTGGAGAAATTTGAGACTGAGCTCCACTTGGATCTAGGGTTTCTGCAATCGTGGGCATGAGTTTGAAATTTGATGCTTTCCATTCTCCATGAACTAACATTTCTAAACCTTTCTTTACTCTAGTGCTGGATGAAGCAATGGTAGCACAGTAGAAAAAAATTTTCTTTAAAATTTTGCTTCGAATCGCTTGATCGCACTAGAAATTTCTCTTCTCAAAATGTTGGTATTTGCGGTGAAGAATGAACTTGATTTCATGCTTTTTATTAAAACTTTGTCATTAATGCTCCATAGGAATTAGGGTATTGAATTTGATAGACTATCATCCACTATGCATTAAATGCTCAGTGAAGATTCTGCAACTTGGAGAACATACAAATTCATACTTCTTTGACCTTACTCAGTAACCAAATGAAGTTAGGTTACTCCCAACCTTGCTCGGTGGTAACTGATATTGACCTTCTTGTGATCCTGTTGTATCTTGCATACTGATTTGGATCTATCTTCCTTTTAGTTCAGGAACTATTTTGGAATATGTCTATGAAGATATAGTTCTAGAGCTTTCTTGGAGACTAGTTGGAGTTCATAGAGCCACTCCCTTCATGAGTGACTTCAGGACTAGTTTGCTTAGTAGGTTTAGGAATCCACTTCTGTCTCATCTACTTCCTAATGTTATTTTCTTTTTCTTTCTTTTCATCTTCAACTTTGCCTAAATTCATATAGTTTTTAGCTATGTGACCAAGCTTAGTGCAATTATAACATCTTATGGTAGAATCCCTTTTTCTCAAGTGGTGCCTTACACAATTCATGTCAATGTGTCCATATTCTCCATAGTAATGACATCTACACCAAGTGTTGTAATCCCAACCAAACATTGCTTTAATAATTTGTTCCACTGGATTGGGTGTTTTAGTTCTGCATTCTGATGCCTTATGACCTTGTTTGCTACATTTGTGACATTTGCCTTCAAATCTTGGTTTCTCCTTGCATTCATTCTCTTTATGACCAAGCTGATTGCAATTGTAGCATTTTCCATTGAATTTTTCTTTTCCATTGCTCCAACATTTGTTTGAAGTATGACCAATTTTTCCACAGTGATTACAGGTAGGTTTTTTATTCTTTTGAGTACCTTGTTTGGAGGATTCACCTTCCTCTTTGTATCCAAGTCTTTCTTTTCCTTTTTGCCTATGAAGGTTTCGTTCATACACCTGATTCATATCTTCTTGAGATTTCAGCATTCTCTCATTGATTTTCCTTTTAGCATCTAGGTCACTCATCACTCTTAAATTGATTTTCTTTTCAAATCTTAGCTCTTCTCTTATATTTTCATTTTCTGATCTTAGAGTCAAGATTTCTTCATTTGCATTGGAGATTTGATCAATAAGGTTTTCTAGCTGAAGGGTTTTATTCTGGATTTCATTGTTCTTTCCATCTATTTCATCTTTCATCTTGTTTCTTAGTTCCAAGACTTCACAAAATCTTGTTGACTGAATTTCTTGTTCTCTTTTCGATTTTATCACTTCTTCTTGCAGAGATCCACTCTTTTCTAGAAGTTCTTTGATTGCATTGTTTGCTTCATCTGAGCTACTTGAAGGGAAAAAGTCTTCAATCTTTTCTTCAACATACTGGTGGTCATTGATCTGATTTTCAAGTTCCTTCCTTCTTTTTAGGGAAAGGGAAAGATGCTCTCTTGCTTCTTTGAGTTGAGTTATGGCAATTTCCAAATCTAGCTTTTCATTCTCAATTACTTTGTTAAGTCTGAATATCTCCATTGTCCTGAATCTTTTCTCAAGCTGTCAAAATTTATTCTAAGAACCACTGAGCTCTGATACCAATTTTTGGAAATATTCAAGATTATCTAGGTTACTGAGAGGGGAGGGGTGAATCAGTAACTTCAAAACTTTTAACAGATTCAGATCTTAATAATATTAGATTGATAATTTGACTACATGCATGAGTAATAGAAAGAATAAAAAATTCATAACACTTTGAACACATAGATTTGGTGATCCAGAAACCTTCCAAGTATAAAGTAAAACTGGGCTAGGGATGATACCCACAAAACTTCAATACTACAGTATAAAGTTTTTCGGTTAAGGCTTACAATGATCACTTCTGATGATCTGCCCTATTAGGAGCAATAAGGACTGCTAGGTCCACCTTGTTAGAGGATTTATAAACATACAATGAAGTATGCACTTGGTTAAGAGATTTTACAAAGACTGTTAAGTCTACCCAGTTAAAGGATTTCAAGCTGATTCACCTGTTAGGATGAAATAGTAGATCTCTTGCTTGCAACTGTACTTGCTAATTGAGATTCTCTGATGTACTGATCACCTTCTGTGATGGATAGATCTTTGCTGCTTCTTATACTGTTGTAGCCCTTTGTAATTTTCTTATCTCTGCCTTTCACTTTTTCATACTTCTCTATTTTTTTTCTCTTGGATATGATATAAAACATTGTTTATATATCAATCTAAAACAATTACAACATAATTACAAAGTCTGCTCATAAACAAGCTAACACAAATATTACTGAGTCAGCCCAAATATAGTGACTCGGTTACTGCAAACTAACTTAGTGACTTTCTGATACTCTGCATCCACTACATTACTCGGCATCATCATGCACTCAGTAGAAGTGGAGGCACAGTCCATACTAACCACTCAGTTGTAGTTTTGAACACGGTATATACTGGAGACTCGGTAGATATAGTGTCACTCGGTAAACATTGTCTTGCTCAGTAAGCATTGTCCTGCTTGGTAAGCACTATTCTGCTCGGTAAGCACTATTCTGCTCGGTAAGCACTGTTCTTATCGATAAGCACTATTCTGCTCCATAAGCACTATTCTGCTTGGTAAGCACACAGAGTCTGAATAAGTGTTGTCACTGATGACAATCATACTTAATGCCAACACCTCTTACTTTCTTGAATTTTCTTATTTTCATCATGTTGTCAAAATTTACATGACATAACCTTTTGTGCCATAACCAACTTTCTTCAATTTGAGCAATAAAACATGATTAATCACCAAGATCAAGATAAAATAGGTTACCTCTGGTTTGTTTGCCTTATCCTTTCAGTTTTCCTTTGTCATCCAGCAATCTTACTTTGCCATTCATGAATTCAACTTTGAATCCAATGTTAATTAGCTGTGCTACACTTAGAAGATTATGCTTTAGTCCTTCAACCCAATATGCATTATCACATATAAGTTCTTTGGTTAATGAAATTCATCCCTTTCCTTTTATACAACAAGTTTCATTGTTTCCAAACCTTACATTACCACCATCAAAGTTTTCAAAGTATTCAAACTTAGTCCTGTCACTAGTCATATGATGTGAACATCCACTATCTATAATCCATGTATCATTCTGGCTTATATGAGAGATAAGTGCCATCTCATCTTCATCATTATCAGATTCATCTTTTACAGCAATGAAAACAATTTCTTCTTCACTATCATCTGAATCTTTAGCTAAAAAACATGTTTTCTTACCTTTATCCTTGAATGATTTGAAATTCTTCTTGCCATTGTACTTGTAACTTTTCTTCTCATCTTTGATTTTCTTGTTTGGGCACCTAGCTGCAATATGACCAATTTCTTCACATGAAAAATAGATTAAGGGAGTTTTACCTTTGTATTTTCCTCTACCTCTTGAATACTTCTTTGCAAGTAATGCTTCAATAACTTCAAGATCGCTATCAGAACTTTCCTCTGATTCTTCTTCACTTTCTGATTGGATTTTCTTCCCTTTCTTGAGTGAAAGTTTGACCTCAAAAGCTGATTCAATATTTTTAGAAGTTGGAACATAGTTGTCATAGTTATCCAGTTCAAAGGCTGTCAATCTTCCAACTAAGGCATCCAAAGTTATATTGTGATTTTCTTCACATCTTCTTTCTTGAATAGCAGAAACTCTTATTGCATAAATAGGAAGTAATGTTCTAAGAACCTTACTTATAATAGTTTCATCATCAATTTTTCCTCCAGAAGCTCCGATTGCACTAACACTTGTCTTGATCCTTTCAACATATTTTGCAATGTTTTCTTCTTCTCTCATTTTCATCTGATCAAACTATCCTCTTAAGCTTTCTGCTTTGGCTATCTTCACATTGTCATCACCACCATAGATTTTCTTTAGCTTGTTCCACATTTCATGAGCATTTGTGCAGTCTTTGATTACATCAAATTCTTCATAGCTAAGAGCTGATGCAATGTCTATCATCATACTGTTATGGTTCTTCTTCTCTGCAATGTCTTCAACAGTTAATGTGCCAGTAGGAATTGTATATTCTTGATCAATATATTTGCATCTTGAATCACCAATGGAAGCCAGATGAAGTCTCATGAGACCTTGCCATGTTGAAAAGTTATTTATGTTAAGCCTTGGAATTTCTCTTTTGTAAGACATCCTAATCTTTAGCTTAGGTCCTTGAAACCCTTCCTGCAAGCACCAAAAGCTCTGATACCAATTGTTGGAAATATAGATGTAGTAACTGAGAGGGGGGGTGAATCAGTTA
Source organism: Chamaecyparis obtusa (assembly GCA_027943335.1). Lineage (NCBI taxonomy): Eukaryota > Viridiplantae > Streptophyta > Pinopsida > Cupressales > Cupressaceae > Chamaecyparis > Chamaecyparis obtusa. Next base: position 406,343 of record BSBK01003158.1, read on the forward strand.
ACCACAAAAATATTACCATTGATCCCTTAGATATCTTAACAAATTATTTACTGTTGCCACTTGGTAAACATACAGAGAAATAACTGAAACTTGATCCTTGAAGTGTGTAATAATTAAACTGTTCTTAAGCACTCATCATTGATTAACTTACATGAATAAAGAAAATAACATGAACACAAGAGACACCAGATTTACCATGGAAACCCAATATGGGAAAAACCACCAATGTAACTAGTTACTATTTTTCACTCTTCTAAAGTGATGCCTGGTTAGAAGCCAACCTGGTAAAAGGTTACAAAACACACTATTAGGTATGACCTTGTTAGAGGATTTAATCACCTTGCTAGGAGTGGCCTTGTAAGAGGTCTTGAAACAATTCAATAGAACTGTCACCTTGTTAGAGGATTTACAAAATGGTTGTTAAACCAACTCGGTAAAGAGATTTTGATATCACTACTACAATTGTAAGAGAGTAACAATGAAATGACCTGCAACTGAATTGCTAAATATAGATCTATGTTCTGCTTTACTAGATCCTTACTGATCAAATAAATCTTTGCTACTCCTCAAGGATATCTAACCATCCTTCAAAATTTGCACATGCCTTTCTTCAAAATGATTTTTGCATGTTGTATCCTTTTTTTATTCACCACTTGACCTTCTATATATATATGCCATTCTAATTAACATTTAGATTGTCAAGTCGGCACTAATAATTATTACAACAGTCAGCTTGGATAAACAAACTATAATAATAAAATCCTTTGAAGGGCTGACCTTGCTCAGTAAACATTAATCCTGAAAAGATTTCCTTTGGTGACCGAGTGAACCTGGTAACCATAGTGAATTCTGTAACATCCTTTGGAGATCAAGAGAGCTCGGTAACCACTAATTTTCCTTCGATAACCAAGGAGGCTCGGTAGACATTGAGAACTACTTAGCTGACCGACTGAACTCAGTAGGCACTGAGAATGATAATTGATATGACATTTGTGTGACATCAAAGACAACACATAGCTAATCCAACAATGTCCTTCAGACAATTGTATCCAACATAATTTACCAATCATGGATCGGTAAAGTGTCTGATTTACCTCTGTAGTTTCATCCTCCTTTGTCAATTTGCATCCAGTAGCCATCAATGTTCCCATAGGTTTAGCATCTTCCATGCCAAATGTCTTCAGTACTTCCTTTATGTATTTAGATTGTGTGATGAATATTCCATCAATCTATTGAATCACTTGTAGTCCAAGAAAGAACTTAATCTCTCTTAACATAGACATTTCAAATTCCTTTTGCATTTCATCAACAAATGTCTTGTAGACAAGATTTGAGCCTCCAAAAATAATATCATCAACAAATATTTCAGAAATGATAATAGTATCATCAGTATCACCTTTCACATACAGATTTATATTTTCACTTGTTCTAACAAATCCAATACTTAACAAGTATGCATTCTTTCATACCATGCTCTCGGTGCTTGCTTCAAACCATATAAAGCTTTATGTAATCTACATACCATGTCTTTATTTTCAGGATCAAAAAATCTTTCAGGTTGTTCAATGTAGAGCTCTTCTTCAAGTATACCATTTAAAAATGTTGACTTCACATCCATTTGATAGACTTTAAATTTCTTGTGTGTAGCATATGCAAGTAGCATTCTAACTCCTAATCTAGCAACAAGTGCAAATGTTTCACCATAGTCAATGCCTTCTTCCTATGCATATCCCTTGCATACCAATCTAGCTTTATTTCTTGTGACTTCACCATTTTCATTCAATTTATTCTTGTATATCCACTTAGTACTGACAACATTTTTATCTTTTGGCTAGGGTACTAAGGACTAGGTTTTGTTCTTCTCTATTTTCTCTATTTCCTCCTTCATTGCATTAACCCATTCTTCATTCTCTAATGCAACTTTCACAGTTTTAGGTTCAAATTCAAAAATTAGACATGTACCTCTTCTTGTTTTGCTTCTAGTTTGCATTCCAGCATGTCTGTCTCCAATGATTTGTGTTTCAGGATGATGTCTTCTAACAAAACTAGCCAAAACTTGATTTCTCCTTTCTTGCTCATCCTACTCAGGGTCATTTCCTTGCTCGGTAGCTCCATCTTGTTCCTCAGTTTGTGTTGCCTGTTGTCTTGCCTTGTTTCCCTACTAACCGGTTGTTATAGTTTGTAGTTTCGGTAGATACTCTAGATGTTCAATGTAAGTGAATCTACCATAGTCTTCTAGTTCCTTTGTACTTTCCTCTATGTACTTGTCATCAAACTCATCAACATGAATATTAGTACTTTCAACTATCTTATTTGTAACATTATTCAAACATTTATATGCTTTACTTGTAGTGGAATATCCTAGAAATATCCCTTCATCTCCTTTATAAACAAATTTTCCATTTCTCTCATCTTTCAAAATAAAGCATTTACTTCCAAAAATTCTAAAATAACTTACAGTAGGTTTGTGTCCAAACCATAGTTCATAAGGTGTTCGATTGGAGTCCTTCTTCAGTTGTACTCAGTTAAGAACATACATAGCTGTACTGACAGCTTCCCTCCAATATGTCTGAGCAACATTCTTCTGTATCATTAATGTTCTAGCACAGTCAATTATAGACCTATTCCTCCTTTCAACAATGTCATTTTGCTGAGGTGTCCTTGATGTAGATACCTATCTTTTGATTCCATGATCATTAAAAAAATTAGTAAATTCATCAAAGATAAATTCACCTCCTTTATCAGATCTTAAGCATTTTATTTCCTTTCTGGTTTCTTTCTCTACCTTAGCTTTATACCACTTAAACATTTTGAAAGCTTTAGATTTCTCATTCAAGAATATAATAGTCATTAGTCTAGTATAGTCATCAACAAAAAGAATAAAATATCTATCACCAGAATAGCTCTGAGTTCTCATAGGACCACATAGATCGGTACGAACCAACTCAAGTATCTTCTTTGTTGAAAAGTCTTTTCTTTTAAAACTATACTTAGTCATCTTACCTTGCTAACATTCATGGCACATGGCATGATCAGGTTTTGTCAAGTTAGGCAATCCTCTAACTCTTTTCTTTCTACTAATCTTGATCATGTTGTCAAAGTTCACATGGCATAACCTTTTGTGCCACAACCAAGCATCTTCATCTTTTATTAACAAAGAAGAAGATAGATCCATATCAAGCTTGAATAGATTACCTCTGGATTGTGTACCAGTTCTAACAAGTCTTCCTCCATCATCATAGATCTTCACCTTTTTTCTCTCAAAAGCCAGTCGGTGGCCTGAATTGTTTAGCTAAGCCACACTTAATAGATTATAGTTTAGTCCATCTACCCAGTATGCATTTTCACATTGTAATCTGTCATTGATCATCAGTGAACCTTTACCTCTTACCATACAAGGTGCATCATTTCCCATTCTCACAAATCCTCCATTATATTCAACAAGATGATCAAACTTCTCTACATCACCAGTCATATGATGTGTACAACCACTGTCTATAATCCATGTATCATTTCTACTTACTTTAGAGATTAGTGTTGTCTCTTCATGTTTTTCTTCCTCCTCTGAGTCATCTTTCATAGCAAAAAATACAACTTCTATAACATCTTTAGAATTAGATTTAGTTTCTATATCTTTGGCTATGTAACATACATTTTTTCCTTTTTCATCTTGGTTTTCTCTGTTGTTGTGTCAGTAGCCTTAGTTGACTCTTCTCCCATAGCTTCCTTCAGATTGGTCTTTGGATCTATCATCATCTTTCTTCTAAGGACATCTAGCAGTGATGTGACCAACTTCTTTACAATTAAAGTATGCCAAAGGTAGCTTACCTCTAGACCTTCTTTTTCCTTTGGGCAATCTTCTGGCCATAAGTGCTTCAAGCTCATCAAGTTCATCATCGGTATTGTCATCACTATCACAATTCTTACTATTCTTGCTAGACTTTCCAATCTTCAAAGAAGACATGAAAGAGGATTCAACAAAGGGAACAACACTATTATCAAAATTGTTTAATTCAAAGGTTGTAAGTTTACCAATCAAAGTGTTAAGAGTAAGGTTGGATGTAGCTCTTGTTTCATGAATTACAGAAATCCTGATTGCATAAATTGGTAGCAAAGTTTTGAGAATCTTGCTTATCATTGTTTCATCATCAATTACTCTATTAGATGCTCTAATAGCATGTACCACCTCTTTGAGTCTATTTGAATCTTGTACAATGTTCTCACCTTCTTTCATTCTCATATCATCAAATCTGCCTCTCAAACTTTCAGTTCAGGCTCTTTTGACATTCAGATCTCCACTATATATTTGTGTTAATTTGTCCCACATTGCTTTGGCAGTTGTGCATGTCTTAATATCTTCAAATTCAGCATTGGTATAGGCAGCAACAAGTTCCATCATTGTAACATTGTTTTCATGCTTCTCCTTTAGTTGATCAAGAGTTAAGGGACCAGTGGGTGATTGTATGTAGCCATTCTCCATCAGATCTAGTGCAGAGTTCCCAATTCTAGATATGTGTAGTTTCATTTTTCTTTTCCATACTATGAAGTTCTCTTTGTTTAGTTTCAGTACTTCCCTCTTATACATCTTGAGACCTTTATTCTTAAGTCCTTAAAACTTAGTTCCAAGCAACCAATGCTCCGATACCAATTTTTAGAATAACTGAGAGTGGGGGGTGAATCAATTATCCAATGTCCCAAAACAAAATGTATAATTCAAAACAACTTCTCCAATTTTAGCTCATTGGTAAGCAATAATAAGTCTCATTGTCTGTGTTTTTACCGATTAGTAGTCAAATACTATAATAGTTACCGATCAAATCTAACATGTAATAGGTAAAGAATGATAACAAATAAATATCAAAATCAACACATAACACAAGAGATTTAACTTGGAAACCCTGTAAATGGAAAAACCACCTGGGATCGGCAACCCAAAATTGTTCACTCTTCTAAAGTGAGGTTGATTAAGACCCAACCCTATTAAAGTTACAAACACACTGTCAGGTGTGATCTTGTTAGAGGATTTTAGACTAGAAGTTATCCTCCAACTACCATTTACTATGGGGTTGATAGGATAAAAATGTTCATTCTATGAATGATACATCATAAGACTTTTAGAGTCCACTTGGTTAAGAGATTTTGACTATATACAATGGTTAAATATGTAACAATAAATGACCTATCTTAATACAACTTCAATTATAGATTATAGATCAATATTTAGTCCATACAGATCCTTCTGATCAATATTTCACTTTAGATTCAATACTGTATCAACTTATTGTCCATCGGTAATTGCTCTTTGTAGTTGGGTAATTGTTCTACAACTTAGTTCTTACTTAACCAATATGATCAGAATGCATGAAAACCTTGTTCACACAATATTCCCATAGTTTCTACTTCTTCTGGCATTTTTCATAAAGAAATTATGCTCTCTTATATAGATGAGTAAATCATTTTCTTCTCCACCATCATATTTTTCCACTTAACCACATTCATAGATTTTTTCACTTCAAACTTTCTCAACACTTGTGTCAATAACACATTTCAATCTAATCTGTTAGGTCTTTCCTAAATTTTGTTAGTCGTCGATCTGTGTAACAAACATTATCTATTACCTCAATGTTATACTCTTGCCAACTCATCAATCTTATCGGGTAAACTAATCATTTAATTCATTCTGTTCAGCTCAGTTAACAAAGAAATGCATCGGTGAACACTACTTAGTTAATACTATGATTGGTATACACTACACTCCATCGGTGTATACTATAAATGCTTCATTTACCGATAACACTGCTTTGTGTCTTTCAGCTCTATACTTCATCATAAATGAATGCAACATAATAAAGTCAATATCATCAAGTCATAGACTCATCAACAAGTTACTTAATGTGTTCCTTACCCTCATCTATCATGTACATCTTTCCTCATGTATATTTCTCTATTCTTCATCTCTTTCACCTTTCTTTAGATGTCTCAGTATAGTAACGTACAAGATAAGTGTTGTCAAACTAGTTGACGTCAATGACAACATAATACTCATTTAATCATATTACATATCTAATCAGCAACTCCTCATTGATCTTTAATCATGGATTCTTCAATCAGATTCCAAATCATTTTTAGTCCAATAGAGTCTCTTCCTCTTCCTAGCTCAAGATAGGTACTAGCTCAAGAGGTAGAGATAGGTACTGATCTACTCTTGGATGCTCCACTTATTTCCATTCAAGTACCTATCTACCTTGATAATTTCTTCCTCTTGGACCTTGGATCTTAAACATTACTTTTGAAATTCATCAGTGTAGGTTGCAACATCAAATTCCCTTTTCCTAAGATTTTGTCTTTTTTTATGAAATTGAATCTCAAAGTGTTCTGGCAAGTAGTTCTCCTTGATCTTGGTCACCATAGCTTTCCAAGTAGCTATTGGATTCTTGTCCATATTTTCTCTTTCAATTTGAAGGAGCTTCCCCCATGTCAATGTTGGTCCCCTCATCCTAGATTTGGCCACCTTCACTTTTTGAGCCTCACGAATCACTTCACACTCAAATTGTTTCTTTGTCCCCTCTATCCATTCCATCACCAATTTAGGATCCATATTTACACTAAACAAAGGTATCCCTTCAAGTTATTTTCCTCCAATGAATTTTATGGATTTGAGGAATGGTTCTTCTTTCATAGGTGGATTAGGTTTAGGGACTTCATCATCTTAATCCACTACCTTACCCTTGTCTTCATCTTCTTTCAACTTCCCATTCACAAATTCAGTCTTTTCTCCCACCTCACCTAGTTTATCTCTAAGAACTTCCAATTCTTTCTGGATTATCCTATTATCCTTTTTCTTCTCAATTAATTCCCTATCAAAATCAACATTTGTCATCATGACTGACTCATCAACTGATTCCGACATATACTTAGCCCAAACCTTTTTAGGCTCTAATACCAATTTGATAGGGATCTCTCTTTTCTCCTAACTCCTAACTCCTTGAGGACTCCTTCAAGGTATTTATTCTTACCTTTCTAGGTGTCTTTCTAAGACCCTACTCTAGAGGAAATATTCCCTCAATGAATACTATCTCCAAGACCTCACTACCAAGTCCATATTCAACTCTATTTCTATTAGTTCTTCATGAACTCAGCTCACTAATTCTGTTTTCAACCACAACCAAACTTTTTTCCACTTCAAATAAGATGGAAGGCTTCTTAGCTACTCTTCTCCACTATTTTAGGTTTGGTCTTTCTTCCAACGTTCATGGTTTATTAATCAATCTCGTCAAACTTTTCCAAAAAGGGCTAGTAGCCTTTTAGGCCTAATTAGCTCTCCTAACTCTCCTTTTGGACAATAACTCTACAACTTTCCAAATAAGGCCCAAAACAAATTTTTATTCTAGACACCCTTTTCATAGTACTCAAGGATTTTTAAGGTTTCCTAGTCTCAACCTTTCCATACATATCTTTTCTAAAATTAGGCCTATTTTTAAGGGCTACAAGCTTTGTTTGACTGTAATGGAAAATTAGCTTCAAAAACAGCTCAAATGTCTTCCAAATTTCTTATCCACTATCACCCTGACTCTCTGGTCATTTTTTTTCACTTCTATGGCCTTGGATTGTGTTTTCCAATCCTTAAAGCCCTCCATCTCTATTCTACAACATTCAAGCCACCTAGTCGAGTACACCATGTCTCACCTAGGGATTGATATAAAAAATAAGTAACCTACATATCTAGATCAAAAACTTAATATTTATAATGTATATACAATTGTTGGAAAAATGGTCAACACTCCCCTTAGGATTCATGACATGGCTTAACTACCTCTTGTGTCTTCTATAAGTCTAGTGGTTGGATCGGGCATTAAAAGGTTGATCTTTTGGTGCAATGACAACTACTACTTGTAAAAAGTGGTATTAGAGCTTGGTCACAGGTTTGAATCCCCTTGGGTAATGCTAAGGGGGAGATTATTGGCAAAATGGTCATCACCCCCCTCGAGATTCATGACATAGCTTAACTGCCTCCTGTGTCTTCTATAAGTCTAGTGGTTGTATCAGGCATTAACAGGTCGATCTTTTGGTGCAACAACAACTACTACTTGTAACAACAATTCTCTATCATCTTCCATAAGGTCATACAATACCCACTAGTGGAACTCATGCTAGAGCCATTTTAATACTTTCAACTCTGTATAGACCTATGAACCAGTCATAGAGGAAAGATTTTATTTAAATTAATTAAAAAAAAGAACTAAACCTAAGATTGCACACAAAATGTAATATATACAAAAAAAATATCAAAACATGAAAATATCTCTCTCAAATCAATCCATAAACACTTGGATGATTGATTTGTATTCATAGTTACTGGGATTGCAAAGAAAAACTAGTCTATTATACTTGAAAACTAAATATGAAAAGATTTCAACCTTGATCATAGACTTGGATTTGTCTTAAATAGGTTCAATCTTTGAGCCACAACTACCCAAACTAACCCTCAATTGCATCACTCCATTCTTGAGCAATTTGGTCGATGTTGTCATGACAACTTTGCAAAGTTGCAATGTTGTCATTGACAAATTTTGCAACTTTTGTTGTTGACTCCACCTAGACCATTGTAAAGAGTGTAATGTGATTAAATGAGTATATCTCAACTCATTTGGCCTTTTTCTACTTCATTTCCACATATTTGGAAGTCAACTTGACCTTTGACTGGTGAAAATAAATATTGTGTTGACAAGTTTTGTCAAAGAAAAAAAAAATAAGACAAGTCCTAGGTACACCTTGGAAAAATCTTGTCCACACACCCTAAGGACTTTTTAAGATACACCCACATACTTGGGACTCATTCTTCATCCTTATTGAATAGACTTGTCCAAATTTACCTACATGCCAAAATTAGAATCGGGCAGACCAAAGACCCTAGGTGCTCATGCACCAATCTTGTTTTACACATTTCATTAGTTTATATCATATTCAAATTCTAAACACAAATACCACTTTTATGTCATTAAAGTTGAATATTTTGCATGTTGTTGACATTTTCCTTTATAAAAGTGTGACACAAGTTTGTACTTTTACCGAAGGAGGATAGACAATATAGTTGATAGTGAAAATTGTGAATTAGGATCATGTCCTTAGTAATGAGGAATATCTTTTGAAAAATCTATAATCTACATATGCATGCTAGTTTAATGATAATTAAAGATTTTTTAAAAAAAAATTATATTGTTGATTATTACTTCTTTTTTCATTTCTATTGTGTAATCTCTAGCTACAAGGTTGGACATCTCCATTGGGAATTTTTCCTCCCTTGACTACGTCATCTTTATCTTGTCCTGCTACTATGATCTATTTTGATATCCATGTTTGACATTAATGAAAACCAAACATAGGAGTTCAAAAACACCTATATTGTAGTTACATAATAAGATTATGGTCTATCAAGACAAGTTTTGATTTTATAATATTCAGTACACTGATCATAAAACATAGAACACCCTATTGTCAAGTGGAATATGTACCTCTTTTCATGGATCACCAAGCATAAAACAACCTACCAGCTTGTATAATATATGATGTAATGATCAATAATCCAACATAAGACACTTTTTTTTCCAATAGAATTCAAGGTTCAATTTTATTTGCATAGACCCCTGTCATTATAGATCATGATATTTATTGGACCATGGCTTATTTTATCATCATTTATTGTACATTCTTGTTCTCTCTATATGTCCATTTGTAATCTTGCAATAATATGATGAGAATGATATTATGAGTTGAGACAGTTCTGACATCAAGGTCTCTTGAACTCATTGACTTGGATTTTTTGTTTACTTTAGTACTAACATTATTTTCTTTATGTATATTTGAATATTTTTATATGATTTGATAATATCCTATTCATTGGGACTTGTACATCCCTCAAACTTAAATTCATATTATACCTAGATTGTCTTTCCCCTAGCTACTCTATCTCTTCATCTATACTTTGCCATGATTATGCACATATGTTCATAGTCCTAGTAAAGTATGGGCCATTTGAAATTAGTTTCATAAATTGTCAATGCTTTACAATTTCATGCTCCTTTTTAAGTCATTTCTCTAGTCTAGCTTATCTTAGATAATTTTAATATTATTTGGGTACTATTTTATCCTAATGTCGTCAAATAGTCAAATTAAGACTTTATGTTTCATCATGACTTCTTACACTCATGAAACCCTTTTAGATAACTATTTTTGGTTCAACTAGGTCAAAATTTTGTACCATGAACTATTTCAGGTGTCACATCCTCTAATTTGGGCACCATAGCTCCATTTTGGTGCCCACATTTACACAAGTAATTGACCAAAATTTCACAAAACTTGAGCCGCTATTAGTGTTTGACATTTACTTTTTCATTCCAATATTAATTAATGTAGATAAGTATTGAAAATTATACGAGATATGAAAATACATTTGGAACCCTATATAACATACCAATTTGAATTCATTTTCATCTTGTCACAATCAATTTCAAAGTTTTGATATCTAAAATTTCTTTTAGATAAATGACCTATGGGAAACTTAGTAAATGAGGGAACTTGTGTTATTTCACTGAGGAACCTCTGAGATTTTAGAATTCGGCTCTTCATTTTTTTTGAAAGGGAAATGGGAAGGAAGTATTACTAATCTGCTTTAAGGCGATATGCCAAGATTTTAGAAAATTTTAAAATTTAAATGCAAAGGCTATTTTGAGAAATGGAATATCTGGGGAACCTTATAATAGAGATGTATTTAGGTACGATTACATATATATGAAAAACCCTTCAATATAAGACATAGAGTGAAGCACACAATGATAACTATAGAAAAAAGAATCTTATAGCATAATCTATCCAAAAAAAATCAAAGATGTATACACTAAAGTCATAAGAAAAGAACAGAAACATACATGAACAATGAATCTTGAAAATAAAAAAGGACCAGAAGCAAAATTGAATTTATTAATATTGATTTAATTGTAAAACGTACATTTTGATGCTTGAAAAAACTAGCTTCTCATTTCTATGAAATTCCTCTATTCTATTAAAAAAAAGCCCCTTTTACAACACAAAGATTTGCCTTATATAAGCTAGGGCACTGAATGATTTCTCTAATAAGAGAGTAGTTGTAGAAAATGCTAGGCATTCCACTTTGTGAGGCCAAGAAGATGTAAACTTCATCACTGACCCTAAGAAAATGACAACTAGCCCTTAGTCTAATAATAGGATTTTATTCTCCATTACTTTGTGGAACTACCATCTTATCCAATCAAATCTTTCCTAATATGCTCAACTACCACTCAAGATCAGATTAACCATTAATTGGCCTAGCTAGTTCATGCAAAATATGCTAGAACTGAAAGAAAACAAGCTCGTGGACACAAGAAATGTGAAAACCTTTATCTTTAATTTGGAGATGACACGTCGCTGAAAGGCATGAAATCTCATTCAATGCTAATGTTGAACTCTCCTAAAGGCCCATAAGAAGACCAAATGGCACACATGAATGAAATCTAGTCTCGAAGGAAAACTTAAATCCCTTAAGTGTTCATGAGGAAACTATGTGGAAGATTACAAAGTGAATATCTTTAACTTAATGCAATGAATGGTCCTATCATAAAAAATGAAAAGTGACTAGCACTTTGATAAAACACATGTCTCTCAAGAAGAGACTTTCTTTGAACAAAAAAAGAAGCTTGACTAAAAAATATGTTGTACCCCTACTACAGGAGCACCTATGGAAGACTTATAAAGGATCATGTTTTGTTTGTGTTGTAATAAGGTCCTTGATGTTAGATAACTAAGAGGGGGTGAATCAGTTAAGTCTAGTTATCCTACAGTCCCAAATTCCTCCACAATGTATAAGACCAATTCAACAAATAAACATTATAAATAGTTCGGTAAACACTTGATTGTGTCTTGCCGATTCATTAATTGACTGCCAGTTAAATTATTTAGTATGTATACCGATCAAACCTGTAATTTTAATGTGTAAAGAAAAATAACAAATCATCACATGAATATTCATATCACACTTGATTTTTAATGTGGAAACCTTGTTAAGGAAAAAAACACCTGGAACTGGTACCCGAAATATTTTCACTCTTCTGAAGTGAGCTCACCTAAGAGCCAACCTTATTAAAGATTATAAAAAACATTGTAAGTTGTGACCTTGTTAGATGATTTATCAATAAAAGTTCTATGTGACCATACATTCACTTGGGTCACCAATAAAATAAGCAACATTCATTGAATGTCATAATGAAATAACAAAGATGGTTACATCTCATTCGGTTAAGAGATTTTGTCTATATAGAAATGGTTAGAAAGAAACAAAATATGACCTGATTCAAATGCACCTTCACTTGCCAATATTTAGATCTATGCTAAACTCATTATAACTCTAGTCATCATAATCTCTTCAATATCCTTCTTCTTCCAACTCTATTCTCCTCTGTTAATCTACTTTTGATGCTTGGTGTTGTCTGCAAAATTTCTCGGTTCTCTCTTCAACCTTCCTGACTAGATTTGCATGTATATAATCTTCTCTTCATGTACATAACTCTTTTTGAATTTCTTGTCTCCTTATATAGAGATGATAAACCATTTTGTTTTCAGCCATAGATTTTGCCTCTTAATCTCCATCATTTATTTTGCCTCTTTAACCTTCCTCATAACTTGTGTCTTAAAACATTTTCAATCTTCATCATTCGATCAACCTTGAATTTTTTCAGTTGTAGATCTTCATACCAAATTTTATCTTTATCCTTGGAATCATCTAGATTCATCCAGTTCATCTTCTTATGTTGGAAATTACATGTTCCTCCTTATTTATCCCACTTGGCCAATATCGTAATGTATTAGTTTCTTCTTTCTCTATTAATACTGCACTTGATATACACTACACCAACTTAGTGTAAACTACATCTACTCGGTGTACACTAAGTTCTTCATATACCAATCACATTAACTTATACACGCTTGATCTTCAATATTTAATAAAATCATGTAATATAATCAAATCACCATCATAATGTCATAGAATCATCAATAACTTACCCAATGAATACCATATTCATAACTTACTCATACATCTCATTTTCATAATAATATCTGTTTCCTTCACCAATATTATCTTCTTTAGATGTTTGCAACTAACATGATAAGTATAGCAAAACCTAGTTGACATCAATGACAATATTATTAGGATTAGGTAATACTGAGAGGCGGGCTGAATCAATATTACAAAACCTTGTTTCTTCCAACTTTAAACAATCATAAATAGTCCAAAGTAATGCAGAAATGAAAAGAGAATACAAACATAAAACATTCATTACACCATGATTTGTTCTCAAGGAAACCTTGGCCAAAGGGGAAACCCCGGTGAGAATGGTACCCACAAATATGTACTAAAATATAATATCTATGTTAGGAGATCTAGCCCTGTTAGGAGCTTATTGTTACATAGTACATTTCCTTGTTAGAGGAATATAAAACCCTATTAGGGGTATACAAAACACCTAGTTAAAGGTGGTGAGCACACTTCTCTTACAACCAATACTGTCCCAAAAGTAGTTCTCAAAAGAGTGAACAATACAAGCACTTATCTTGCTTAGATAGTTCTAATTGTAGCTCGGCCCCCTGCTAATCTTGCATCTAATCTCTGCTCTTCTATTCAAAAACTTACTATGTCATCATTACCATACCATTCTTCTCTTTTACAAAAAACACTCCATACTTATACAAAGTCAACCTTCCAGTCAGCTTAACAATTATCATGCAAAATATAATAATTAATCATGCAAATGTTATCTATGGAGTCAGTGCTCTTAGAATATCAAAGAGTCAAAAATATACTTTATTCTTCTATCTTAGCATGTTATCATATTCACTTTTCTTTCCTTAATCTTTGCAATTTATCATATACCCTGTTACATTGTTTTACTACCTTCACATATCTTCCGAACACTGTATCTCACAAATCTGGTAACCAAAACTTCTGTGATCTTAACTGAAGCATTTGAATATCCCAAAATACCTCTAGTTAACTTTTCATGCTATAATACCTTCTACATCTTTATCACTGACCAAAATTGTTCCACTATACCCTATCATCCTGATTTTGTACTTAGTCATTTTCATGACTGAGACTCTAGTGGAAATCTCCACAATATGCGATCACTCTAACATAAGTGTTACCATAAATGACAACCCTTAAGTGATTATTAGTACTCCAAAAAATCACATGCCAATAATGTCTCCCTTTGGCATTGATGGCAACACTTATAAAAATGACTAATTGTCACAATACAACTTTATTTATTTATTTATTCTTTTTTGCATCTCTTCTTTACTTATTACTCCTTCATATTTCTTTCTCTTCCTCATTTTTCCTTTCTCTTCCTCTCCCTTTGACATCAATGGTAAAGGTTCAATCAAAATTGCAAAATTTAAGCATAAATGGTCTAGTGCTTGCTCACCAGATTTAAGAAAGCCTTCAAAGAGTCTTCTAGGGTCTTAACTTCTTCAATCCATGAATTTATCAATAGTTCACTGACATAGATTAATCCATTCAGTGCATATGATTTTGTCTCTATTTTCTTAAGCTTAGTGAGAGTGGATACTGACATTGAGACTTCAACCTTTATCATCTCAGAGAGATGAGTCTCCAACATTGAGAGATTGGGAGTCAATAGGCTTCTTAATAAGCCAAAGATATCTGTAACTCTCCCTTTCTCCATATCCAATACTCCTATCTTGTCCAATATTCTAGATGTCTCCTTATCCATTTCTCCCATAGCTTGTGAAGATGATTCACAACTATCCATTAGATTGTCAAGGGAAGCCCTGTCTTTAGCTATGATCTCCTCAACATTCTTTATATGTCTGCAAGGGTTTATGCAATAGCTGTAAATTTTCTTGCCTTGTGCTACACAACTCTTAGCCTTAAGAGTGGTAGACTTAAGAAAGCCTAAGTCCCATGAAATGGACTTGAAAACTTCTCTCAACTTCTTTTCCAAGATGTTCTTTTCAGCCTTCTCCTTTGCTATTTTTAGCAATGAGTCAAAATGACTATCAAAGCTATCCAATACTATACTAAGATTCTCAGCTTCATCTTTGACTTTGAGGATAATCGGTGAGGGAAGTAATTTGTTCACTATTTCAATAGCCCCGACCATTATCTTAGCTCTTTTATCTCCTTTGTGATCTTATCTCTCCTTGGCTTTAGCAAAAGCCATAAATGATAGTCTCATCAACTCATCTTCATCCATGTTGTCCACATCATTTTTGACTAGTTTGGCCACACTTGCCAACAATAAAGATGTGTCCAAACTGACCTTAGTGATTTTTTTTTATTTTACCTATTCATCTTGCTTCTCCTCTTGCTGTGTTTTCTTCGGATGTGTTACTTCTTTTTTTTCTTCTAATTTCTCTTCCTCTCTTTGCTCCTGATCTTCAACTTCCATCACACTATCCACATTGTCCAAAAATGGATCATTTACATCCTACAAAGTGTCAAGGCTAACAAGAAAACTAGTGACAAAGAAATCTAGTTGCATGCTATCTTGAGTACTTTCTTCCACTACCTTGGAAATTTCTCCTAAACCCAAAGGCATAGGCTTAGAAGCCTTTGGAGGTGAAGCCTTCTTTGGCATGTCATAGATTAGAACTTGGTCTAATGCCTTTTGGGTGTCCTCAATCACCTCATCATATTTCCTAGCCATAATATTCACTAGTCTGGCTTTTGTCCTTAGTAGAGGTTTTAGTGCATTTATGATTTTCTCTCTTTCCTATATTGATACAATCGGCAACATATCTTGAATTTCCTTGTTTCTTATGTTCTCATCCTCTGAATGTGCTAACTATTTCCTGATTTCAAGTTTACTATACAGTTCCTTAGGAACACTCCCTTCAATTTCCAATAGATTCCTTTGAAAAGATAGTAGATACTCAATGATAGTATCTTCTATGATCACTCGTTCCTTGCGTCCATATCTTTCATAGTATCTATCTATAGTCTTTAGGTTTCCATCTTTCAATGCTCTCTTCTGTAGTGATTGAAGGTCTAGTTTCTATTGGTACCCAAAATTTTTTGAGGATGTTTCATGTTTTGTGTCATTTGTCCTCATTTTTGGCTAAAATTGCATAAGGGAACCGGGTGTTTTTTGGGCCTGTGTCATGAGATTCATGTATTCCATTACCTTTCATATATCCCAATATGTCATTCTGAGTCTTTGGGTCGCATCTTGAAATGGGTTTTTGTCCGTTCGTTACTAGGAGGTCCTGAATGTAGAATTTGCCCGTGTTAAAATCACCGGGAAGGGTCACTTTGAGGTTGAATAAAAAGCACCCTAGAGAGCGTCATGAAAATCTGAGCTTGGTGTCTTGTTGTACACATTGTATACTCTCTATGTGTCAGTTTTTAGGCCTCTGTGATAAGTTTTGACCCCGTATATTCATCCCCTTCTGGAGGTGTTTTCTAGAATATGCACTTTGTTGTTTTCCCAGTTTTGTCGGGAGCCTTGTTCGTGATCCTATATTTTGCACCTGTTGGATTAGTAGAAATATTTTAATCATTTCCCTACATTATAGACAAGTTTTAATTTTTCCCTGTCAGTTTGCAGCTCATGATGAATCCATTGGATGAGTTTCCCAATGTCATTCCATTTGCAGTTTCTGTTGTTTGCAAAGATTTTGAAGTGCACTAGTCTGTTGGAGGTCAACTTTACAACAAAATAACTTTTACCTGGTATTACCTATCAATGAAATTATTTTTGTGTTGCATTATAGACATAGGATTCTTTCTCCAGTTTTAGTTAGGGCTTTTTGCCAATCCAGTTGGTATGTTTTCAAAGTCGATTCCAGATGCAACTTTTCACGGTTCTGTGCATGTTCTGAGTCTATCTTTGCAAGTACCAGTTTTCACAGGGCTATATATTTTGCCCAGTTTACTCCTAGATCAGGATGATAATTGAATCATGATGTTTTCATCTCAGTGTACTTATGTGCCAGTTTGTAGACTCCTCGAACCTTGTTTGATATTTTTTTCAGGACGATTCCAAATGCAGTTTATTAGGTTCTAACAGTGTGTTTGCAGGAATAGAATGAAATGAGCAACTTTGAAGGCTTGTAAATTTTCCCTCGGTTGTCATCATGGGATGCCATTTTGTAAGATGGATGAGTATGTATTAGAGAATGGGCTTGTTGAGTGGTGGCGCCAAATCAGGTGATCTTGTCAGTTTTTAAAGCCGTGCTTGGAGCCCTCTGACCCAGTTTTGGCACTTTGCATAAAATGTGAATTTAAATGTTTCAATGATCCGGGTTTGATTTAAAATGGATTCAAAAGTATGCAAAGGGCATACAAGGTGTTTGAGATCGTTTCAGGGATCAGGTGTTTGAAATTGAAATTTTTTTTAGCAAGACCCACTCTGGGGCCTGACCTTGCTCATCATTAGTTGCCAGTTGCAAGTTATTAGTTATCTTGAGAGATGAATTTTAAAATGTAGCAAAGGTCAAGAAGGGGAATTTCCATAGTAGGATATGTGTTTGATAGTAAATGTAATCCTCACTCCATGATAGAACAAATGCGTTGATTCCACAAAGGAGTTGATTTGTACCAAGCCCAAGAGTAGTATGGAGGATAACTTACGAACCAACTAGGAAATAATCAAAACTAGCCAACTTGCAAGTTATGTTTAACATGCAAATAGAAATATATATAACACATGTAGTAGCATCATTCCAAATTCAATCAAAATATAGGATAGTGGTTAAGGATAATCTACTCATTGCAGGCAAGATAACATACATGTTTGCCCAAAGCTATTTATTCCCATGGTCCATGAGTCAGATCCAAGGATGATTCAAGAAGCATGATCTATTTAGTTTCCCCAAATAATTCGTTATCTACAGATTATGGTATCATGAAGTCTCCAAGCATAGAAGAAGACAACTAGGTTAAGAATAGGACAAAACCTAATGAAGGAAATAGAGGAAGGCTAGCGTAAGGGATGTGCTTGTTGGCAATACACACAATTTGTGTGCCAGGCAATGAGAAAGCCTCATGCAATCCAAAGAAGAGGAGGCAACGTGAGTGGAGGGAGATAGCCCATGCAATAGAGGACAGCCCACATAGAAATTAGAGAGCTTGCTACTTTGTTGATACCTCCACACAAATTGATTGGGGGACCTATGCAAATTTGGAGGAGGCTAATATATGATGGCAGTCAATGGCCCTGCACATTCAAAGAAAAAACTATGTGTTTAAGAAGGAGGCCTACATTAATACTTTGGGGCTGCCAATCCATTCAATATGGCATGCACATGAATGTTTTAATTCTTTGCGTGGAGACTCAAGGAGAATGAGAGGAGTACAGCTTGCGTAAGTAGCAAAGGGGCTGGCATTTGTTTTAATTGTAGTCAAATATGAATAAGATAAGACCTACATAAATAGCTTGGAGGCTCACTTTAAATTGCAGAAAGGGAGCTTCATGCAATTTGATGGAGGCCGACATCTAGAGAAGGGGCTTCCTGTCACACTACATCTCACGCAATAATAAATGGAGTCTGCAAGAGTTGGCAGTGCCAGCGTTAACAAATGAATGCAGGAGCCAGCATATGAAAATGGAGGGGCCTCACGTTTCTTCAAAGAGATGCCAACATTTCAAGCATGGCCATGCCAACATAAGTGCAGGCCAATCTAGTCTGAAGGGCTAGCAATTAGTTTGGGAGTCGTGCAGCATATAGGAAAAGGCTCTTAAAACCATAACAAGTAAAAATGTTTATCCCACATTGGGTGGGTAGACACTTTTCTCTTTGTTTAAATACACCAACACCACTATCTATTGTAGGTAAAGAATAGTGGATGCTCTTGGTGGGCCCTTGTCTGGTGGACTTGGTGCGCCAATGGGACCCTTATTTTGGTGAAGGAAATAGAAGAAAGTCTTTAAAACTTCAAAACAATAATCCCACATGGATCACAAAAATGGTCTTTATGATACATAAATACAACTCAAAACACATACAAAGTAAGTTGAAATAGCGGAGGTTCTACTCATGTGACCACATGTGCTTGCCTCAGTTTCCATGCCAAGGGGCCTGAAATAAATTTTGCAGAGATGACATGCGGCATGCGTTCGTGAGTTCGCCAAATTAAACTGACAGTCAAGCAAAGTTTTCATGATTCAGAGGTAGCAGTTAGTCACATGTTCATGTAATGTCTAGCGGTTAAAGGATATAATTCCACGATTTAGAGATAACCTACTCGTGAGGTCTCTAAAAGCCTGGTGGTTAGGTGAAAGTATTTTGCAATTGAGAGAATGGACCTGGTTGCTAGTTCGCTTGATGTTAACTACGGTTGAGATTTCATTTCAAGAATTGGAGAATAGAGCTTTCGCATGGTCACCAGTGTTAACTGCAGTTAGTGGATTGACTTGGAGACTTAGAGAGTGCATGTATTCACCAGTTCTCTAGATGATGGGGTTAACCTAAGGTCAAGTCCGAGCACCCAATTAGGTGGCGACAAATGGCAGGCTCTTTGAGAATGTTTAGGTGGACTTTCCAAGAAAATAGGAATGTGACATGTGTCAAAGGTGGTGATTGGGCACTCAAGTGGAGCTAAGGTGGCACAGGTTGCAAGGTTGGACCAATCACATGTTGCCACTTGGAAAGTGGGTCCCGCACATGTGGAAGCATAAAATGAATTAAAAATTCAAAAGAGCATTCCCATGCATATTCAAAGAGACAAAAAATCAAAATCAAAAGTGTTAATTCCTATAGTCTGCACTATATGGAATAAATTCAAAAATCAAAATACAGGCCTAGAGATGGAAAATTGACTTGGGAGTTCATTTTTGGGCCAAATACCAAGTGTTATATATCACTGAAAAGGTGAGAGAACGAGGAATCCATTTCTGAGATCAGATTTGATGTAGGTCCTATTGGTTTCCAGATATTTTTAGTTGAATTAAATAGGGGCCGAGGAGATATTTTGGAAATATCTGAGTTTGTTGAATCTGGTGATTCATAGTTTTTTTGAGCAGAGGATAGGTGCTTTCAAGAGAGAATGATGCATATCATATTTTTAGTTCAGAGCTGGGTGATTCATCAGCAGGAGGTTTAGAGGATAACAAGTGTCAATTTGTGGATGAATCTTGAGTTTTCTCCTCCCCTTATTCTGATTTCATTTCTTTGTACAGGGTTCCAAGCTTTTTGCATGAATTTGGCTCTGCAAGAATTTGAGTTCCATTAATGCAAGTTTTGGTTAAGTTTAGTGTTCGAGTTTTTTTGAGTATTTTGGCATTTTGAATGTATTGAAGCAATGTTCTATTAATAAAATACACTCAAAATATCTTTGCAAGGACTTGATGTCTTTGTATGTTTTATGGAATTCTTATGAGCTAGATTTGTAAGGCATTTCTGGTTTGTCATCTATAAGGTAGACTATGATATTATTCTTTAGTTTCCTTCAAAGAAGGAGTAAATCTTGTTGGATAGTTTCTGAGAATGTCAAGGATATATGGATTTGATGATCATGTGTTTGTAATAAAAGTAGTATGTAAGGCATGTTACCAGTTTCAGATGTATTGAGTTGTAAATCTTTGTGAATGTCTGTTCAATTTGACTCCATACCCAATGGATTAGGCACTGGTCTTTTTCCAGAATTACATCCAAACTAAAATCAATCAATCAATCAACTATTTACCTTTCTATTTTTGGGTACTTTGATTGTTAAATCTAGCATGAAGGGCTAGAAACCATCCAATGATTCACTTGAAAGGGTGAATCTAGTTGCAGGACATGAATATCCTACTGATCAATTTTTATATTTGCTCATGTTGTGAGGAAGGAATAGCTTGCAGGAGTTGTGAGCAGATATCTTGAGGTACACCCGCCTTCATCTGTGGAGCCCGAAGTGCAAAAGGCATTTGAAGCCTTGTCCAAGTTGGGTTTTCTCTTCTTGAGTCAGTTTGCGAGTTGTGAAAGAATGTATTTCAGGACCAACAAGAAGAAACGCCAACAAAATGGCAACTCTGCTGGCGATCAGCTTTAGTAAATTCTTGATAGAACTTTTGAATCCCTAGTCTATTATTTGACAAGTTTATATTATTCAATGGGTTTGCCCCTCCGACTCGCAACAGATGGCTAGATTCAATTGGGGAAGAGTTTTTCAGGTTTCAAATTTTGCATATTAGTGTTTACTTGGATTTGTTGTTGTGAAAGTTTAAATATATGCGGCTCTGCTGTTGTGCGAAGTGCCCAGAATCTGAACATTTTCAGAGCAAAGATTAGTGAAAGAAAATTTAATTCCTTTGCAAAGAAGTGGCGACTCTGTGTTAGAAGGAACTTGAGATATGAAGCCTTGTTTCAGATTTCAGTGAAGAAAAGAAAGTGGACAACAGCAGCAAAAAGTTTCCCAGGTATTTCCCCTTTTAGTTTTTGAGAAATTACATGGTCCGTATTAAGTAAGTCACTGATGAAAGGATATTAAAGTTTGCTACACACTTTGGTGCTAAATTTGGTTAAGATAGTTGCTGGTGTTAAGTGTGTATTCTATGTTTTTAGTTGAATGGAAAGATAAGTTTCAGTAGTATAAGTGTTTGTGCGTCAAGTTTCCCCAATCTGGTTAGAAAAGATACACAGTTGATCATGGGTATTCAGAGAAATTTTTCTATCAAGCATTACCCAAATTTTGATTTTGAGGGTATCCCCGGTTATCCAAATCCCATTCCCCAAAATGTGAGGGAATTTTTACCCAAGTTTAGTGGAAGAAAATTAGAATCAACCCATCAACATGTTACAAGATTTTCAGATCTGATGAATGATTATGAAATTAATGATGAAGATGTGCTTATGAAATTGTTTGTTTAGTCATTGGTAGAAGATGCAAGAGAATGGTTCTCTCTTTTGTCAGAGAATAGTGTTTCTTCATGGGAGAAATTAATTTCAGATTTCATGGATCAGTTTGTGGAAAAGGCAAATGATTATGACATGGTGAAGGTGCTGATGGACATACAAATTGGGGAGGATGAATTGGTCCCAAGATTTAATACTAGATTCATCCGAACATAGAAACATATCCCTAAGAAAGTTAGACCGAATGATGATGTATGTTTGATCATCTATTTTAATGCATTTGATGCAGAAATGAGTTTTCTCTTGAGGGATAAAGAACTGAGAAGTTTGTATCAGGCATTCAAGTTTGCAATGGATATAGAATGTAATGTTAGATATGGTGTTATAAGAAGACCATATGCTTTTGCTGGTTTTCATGTTCAAAATGTAATCAATGATGGGGAAAGAGATGTAGTAAAAGGTTTAGAACCTTAGTAACAAGTACATGTCCCTATTATTCACATGAAAGATATTACTGGGAATGAAATTGATGGTCAATTTGTAAAAGAAAATCACCTACAGCTGCAGCCAAGATTGATAGATGAAGAAATTTGCATCATAGATGAAGGTATAGCTTGTATAAGTGATTAGATTGTTGGTGAATCTCAGGCTGAAACACAATATGATGTGCAGTCCCATGCACGGTGTTTACAAAGGATTGAAGAAATTAAGGTGGCTCTTGACATCAAGGAGAAGGAGATCGAAATGATGGAGAGACTTAGAGCCATGAATGAAAGAATTTCACGGTTCGATGAGTGTAAATTTTTAGAAAAGAATAATGAATTGGATGGTATGTATCCTATCAAGAGAGTGTTGAAAGTTCCTCTAATGGAATGAATTTCAGAGGTAGTGATTCTCCATCCGGTAATGAATGCAGCTCAGAAAATGATTACCCGGATGAAGATGGTGTAAGTGAATGTAATCATTCTCTCATTGATGAATATGCTTATCATTGTGATCTTGATATTGATGAGGGGTGTTCATTTTCATATTTAGATTTCAGTAATTCAGATTCGGATTTATCTTATGCTGAAAGTTTCCATGATATTAAGTCTGAAAATGAGTTTAATGATTTTTCTAATCCTTTGTTTGATGAAGACATTGACATTGATCAACCGGTTTTATGTAAGAATTTTTATGATCAACATTTTCATGTGGTTTCTAACCCACTGTTTGAAGATTTTATTGAAGATCCAATCCATGTTGAAGTTGATACAGTACATTCATTTGATGATGAATTTGGATATGAATGTGAATCTCGGGTCTCATCTCAGCCAGATGAGAAAGTGGTAATATATGAGGAGCCTCCTGATTGTTTGCTGCCTTTGCATGAGTGTGAGTATCAGAGTTTTATTTTTGACCTACAAAAATGTGATGAGAATGATGATAAATCTAAGGTTTACAATCAGCAAGTTTGCGTGCTCCCATTTTGTGAAAATCAGTCCCGTATCAGTTTGCTGGATGTGGTGGATAGTGTTTCTTTTTCTTTTGCACAAACTAATGATATCAGTGAATGTGACCAACACATTTATGAGAATCATCATTATGTTTAGATTGATTTTGATTCTCAGGCATTGGATGGATATGAATATATAGATTATATGTTGCCTTATGTGCTTGTGAAGAGTTTTCATGTTTTCAGCCATGCGGGTGCAAGTGAGAATTTCAGTTTGATTGCAATGCATGGTTGAAAAGAGAATTGTGTTTTTGATCCAGGTAAGTGAATTTTCCAGCCATAAGTTCATTTGTAAGAATTTTGTGTATATTTGTATAGTTGCTTTGCTTTTAGTAGTAGTGTAGTTTGCTTGGAATAAAGGAGCTTTAGAACCGGTTTTTGGAGAAAGATTTGGAGTAATAAGGAGATGTTTTTGATTGGTCTGCTCACCCATGAGATTCTAAATTCTTGCATTGAAATTGAATTCAACCATCCCTAGAGGGAGCCACTATTGGTACCCAAAAATGTTTGAGGATGTTTCATGTTTTATGTGTCATTTGTCCTCATTTTTGGCTAAAATTGCATAAGGGAACCGGGTGTTTTTCGGTCTTGTTTCATGAGATTCATGTATTCCATTACCTTTCATATGTCTCGGTATGTCATTCTGAGTCTTCAGGTCGCATCTTGAAATGGGTTTTTGTCCGTTAGTTCCTAGGAGGTCCTGAATGTAGAATTTGCCTATGTTAAAATCACTGGGAAGGGTCACTTTGAGGTTGAATAAAATGCACCCTGGAGAATATCATGAAAATATGATCCTATTGTCTTGTTTTACACATTGCATACTCTCTATGTGTCAGGTTTCAGGCCTCTGTGATAAGTTTTGACCCTGTTTATTCATCCCCTTCCGGAGGTGTTTTCTAGAATATGCACTTTGCTATTTTCCCAGTTTTGTCGGGAGCCTTGTTCGTGATCGTATATTTTTCACCTATTGGATTTTTAGAAATATTTTAATCATTTCCTTACATTATAGACAAGTTTTAATTTTTCCTTGTCAGTTTGTAGCTCATGATGAATCCATTGGATGAGTTTCCCAATGCGATTCCATTTGCAGTTTCTGTTGTTTGCAAAGATTTTGAAGTGCACCAGTTTGCCGGAGGTCAACTTTACCATCAAATAACTTTTACCCGGTATTACCTATCAATGAAATTCTTTTTGCATTGCATTATAGACATAGGGTTCTTTCTCCAGTTTCAGTTAGGTCATTCTGCCAATCTAGTTTGTATATTTTCAAAGTCAATTCCAGATGCAACTTTTCACAGTTCTGTGCATGTTCTGAGACTATCTTTGCAAGTACCAGTTTTCACAGGGCTATATCTTTTGCCCAGTTTACTCCTAGATCAAGATGATGATTGAATCACAATGTTTGCATCTCAGTGTACTTATGTGCCAGTTTGTAGCCTTCTTGGACCTTGTTTGATATTTTTGTCAGGACGATTCCAGATGTCTGAGTGTGTTTGCAGGAACATAATGAAATGAGCAACTTTCAAGGCTTGTAACTTTCACCTCGGTTGTCGTTATTGGATGCCATTTTGTAGGATGGATGAGTATGTATCAAAGAATGGGATTGTTCATTGGTGGCACCCAATCAGGTGATCTTGTCAATTTTTAAAGCCGCTCTTGGAGCCCTCTGACCCAATTTTGGCACTTTGCATAAAATGTGAATTTCAATGTTTCAATGATTCGGGTTTGATTTAAAATGGATTCAAAAGTATGTAAAGGGCATACAAGGTGTTTGAGATTGTTTTAGGGATCGGGTGTTTGAAATCAATTTTTTTTTAAGTCGGACCCACTCTGGGGCTCGACCTTGCTCATGATTAGTTGCCAGTTGCAAGTTATCAGTTATCTTGGGAGATGAATTTTAAAATGTAGTGAAGGTCAAGAAGGGGAATTTCCATAGTAGGATATGTGTTTGATAGTAAATGTAATCCTCACTCCATGATAGAATGAATGGGTTGATTCCATAAAGGAGTTGATTTGTACCAAGCCTAGGAGTAGTATGGAGGATAACTTATGAACCAACTAGGAAATGATCAAAACTAGATGACCTGCAAGTTATGTTTAACATGCAAATAAAAATATATATAACACATGCAACAACATCATTCCAAATTCAATCAAAACACAGGATAGTGGCTAAGGCTAATCTACTCATTGCAAATAAGATAACATACATATTTTCCCAAAGCTATTTATTCCCATGGTCCACGAGTCAGATCCAAGGATGATTCAAGAAGAATGATCTATTTAGTTTCCCCAAATAATTCTTTATTTGTAGATTGTGGTATCATGAAGTCTCCAAGCATAGAAGAAGATAGCCAAGTTAAGAATAGGACAAAACCTAACGAAGGAAATAGAGGAAGCCCAGCGTAAGGGATGTGCTTGTTGGCAGTACACACAATTTGTGTGCCAGGCAATGAGAAAGCCTCACGCAATGCAAAGCAGAGGAGGCAGCATGAGTGGAAGGAGATATCCCACACAACAGAGGACAACCCAAATAGAAATTAGAGAGCTTGCTACTTTGTTGATACCTCCACACAAATTGATTGGGGGACCTGTGCAAATTTGGAGGAGGCTAATATATGATGGCAGTTAATGGCCTTGCACATTCAAAAAAAAAACTATGTGTTTAAGAAGGAGGCTCGTGTTAATACTTTGGGGCTGCCAATCCATTCAAAATGGCAATGCGCATGAATGTTTTAATGCTTTGCATGGAGAATCGGGGAGAATGAGAGGAGTACAGCTTGCATAAGTAGTAAAGGGGTTAGCATTTGTTTTGATTCCAGTCAAATATGAATAAGATAAGACCTGCGCAAGTAGCTTGGAGGCTTGCTTTAAATTGCAGAAAGAGAGCTTCATGCAATTTGATGGAGGTCGACATCTGGAGAAGGGGCTACCTATCATACTACACCTCACGCAATAATAAATGGTGTCTACAGGAGCTAGCAGTGCCAGCGTTAACAAATGAATGCAGGTGCCAGCGTATGAAAATGGAGGGGCCTCACGTTTCTTAAAAGAGATGCCAACATTTCAAGCATGGCCATGCTAGCGTAAGTGTAGGCCAATCTAGTCTGAAGGGCTAGCAATTAGTTTGGGAGCCGCACAGCACATAGGAAAAGGCTCTTAAAACCGTAAAAAGCAAAAATGTTTATCCCACATTGGGTGGGTAGATGCTTTTCTCTTTATTTAAATACACCGACACAACTATCTATTGTAAGTAAAGAACAATGGATGCTCTTGGTGGGCCCTTGTTTGGTGGACTTGGTGTAGCAATCAGACCCTTATTTTGGTGTAGAAAATAGAAGAAAGTCTTTAAAACTTCAAAACAATAATCACACATGGATCACGAAAATGGTCTTTATGATGCATAAATACTACTCAATGCACATACAAAGTAATTTGAAATAGTGAAGGTTCTGCTCATACAAATTAATTTGAAATAGCAGAGGTTCTGCCTCAGTTTCTATGTCGACGGGCCCAAAATAAATTTTGCAGAGATGACACGCGGCATGCATTCAAGAGTTCACCAGATTAAATCGACAGTCAAGCAAAGTTTCCACGATTCAGATGTAGCAGTTAGTCACATGTTTGCGTAATGTCTGGCTATTAAAGGCTATAATTCCGTGATTCAGAGATAAGCTAGTCATGAGGTCTCTAAAAGCCTGGCAGTTAGGTGAAAGTATTTCACGATTCAGAGAATGGACCTGGTCGCTAGTTCACTTGATGTTAACTGCAGTTGAGATTTCATTTCAAGAATTGGAGAATAGAGCTTTCACATGGTCATCGGTGTTAACTGTAGTTAGTGGATTGACTTAGAGACTTAGAGAGTGCATGTATTCGCTAGTTCTCCAGATGATGGGGTTAACCTAAGGTCAAGTCTGAGCACCCAATCAGGTGGCGACAAATGGCAGGCTCTCTGAGAACATTTAGGTGGACTTTCTAGGAAAATAGGAATGTGACATGTGTCAAAGGTGGTGATTGGGCACTCAGGTGGAGCTCAGGTGGCACAAGGTGCAAGGTTGGACCAATCACGTGCTGCCACTTGGCAAGTGGGTCCCGCACCTATGGAAGCATAAAATCAATTAAAAATTCAAAAGAGAATTCTCGTCCATATTCAAAGAGACAAAAAATCAAAATTAAAAGTGTTAATTCCTATAGTCTGAACTATATGGAATAAATTCAAAAATCAAAATGCAAGCCTTGAGATGAAAAATTGACCTGGGAGTTCATTTTTGGGCCAAATACCAAGTGTTATATATTGTCAAAAAGGTGAGAGAATGAGGAATCCATTTTTGAGATCAGATTTGATGCAGGTCCTATTGGTTTCCAGATATTTGTAGTTGAATGAAATAGGGGCTGAGGAGATATTTTGGAAATATCTGAGTTTGTTGAATCTAGTAATTCACAGTGTGTTTGAGAAGAGGACAGGTGCTTTCATGAGAGAATGATGCAGATCAAATTTTTAGTTCGGAGCTGGGTGATTCATCAGCAGGAGGTTTAGAGGATAACAAGTGTCAGTTTGTGGATGAATCTTGAGTTTTCTCCTCTTCTTCTTATTCTGATTTCATTTCTTTGTACAGGGTTCCAAGCTTTTTGCATGAGTTTGGCTCTGCAAATGTTTGAGTTCCATTAATGCAAGTTATGGTTCAATTTAGTGTTCTAGTTTTTTGAGTATTTTGGCATTTTGAATGTATTGAAGCAATGTTCTATTAATAAAATACACCTAAAATCTCTTTGCAAGGACTTGATGTCTCTATATGTTTTCTAGAATTCTTATGAGCTAGATTTGTAAGTCATTTCTAGTTTTTCATCTACAAGGTAGACTGTGATATTATTCTTTAGTTTCCTTCAAGGAAGGAGTAAATCTTGTTGGATAGTTTATGAGAATGTCAAGGATATATGGATTTTATGATCATGTGTTTGTAATAAAAGTAGTATATAAGGCATTTTACCAATTTAAGATGTATTGAGTTGTAAATCTTTGTGAATGTCTATTCAATTTGACTCCATACCCAATGGATTAGGCACTGGTCTTTTTCTAGAATTGCATCCAAACTAAAATCAATCAATCAATCAACTATTTCCCTTTCTATTTTTGGGTACTTTGATTGTTAAATCTAGCATGATGGGCTAGAAACTATCTAATGATTCACTTGGAAGGGTGAATCCAGTTGCAGGACATTAGTATCCTACTGATCCATTTTTATATTTTTTTGAATTTTGAGGAAGGAATAGTTTTCAAGAGTTATGAGTAGATATCTTGAGGTACACCCACCTAGGTCTGTGGAGCCTGAAGTGCAGAAGGCATTTGAAGCCTTGTCAAAGTTGGGTTTTCTTTTGTTGAGTTAGTTTGCAAGTTGTGAAAGAATGTATGTCAGGACCAACAAGAAAAAATGCCAACAGTTTCCACAAAGTTTGTAGAACTTTTGAGCTATTATCTCAACTATCTTTTCCTCTTTCTTCTTCCTTTTCATTTCAATCTCTTTTTCTTTGGGACTGTCCTGCTTACCTATCCTTGTAGATCTTCTAGGAGTGAGTGCAAGCACAACTTCTTGAATTTCTTCTTATTGTACATCAACAATAGTAATAGTAGGAACTATTGATTTCTCTCCCTTAGAAGGATCAGGTGCATCAAGAGCTATGCTAGAAGATGCCTCCATTTTATCTCTTATTCTCTTCAACAGCTCCTTAGTAACTCCCACCTTCGTAGTAATATCTTCAACAATTTTTCTGACCTTTCTCTTCCTTGTTACCTTTTCCTACTCTTCTCTCACTTTCTCATACTTCCCTCTGTAAGTACCCCATCTTTCTTGGGTAGGGTCTTTTTCTACTACTAATACATGTTCAACTTGCATGGTTAGGATTTCAGCACTTACCTCATATCCCATAGGATAGCACCACTTGGTTCTAGGCTCAACTACCTCAAAGTAGACACAATCTATTTCAACCATGAAACATATAGTGTCTTCATATTTTTCCACTCTCTTCTAGTATCCTGTACCTTCCTTTCATCTACCTTTGTAGTATGTTTTTCATAGCAAAAAATTCTCCATCCACCCAATCCTTCTTCTATCTTCTATAACTATCTGAGATTTGAAGTCCAATGGGTACATCATTCTTCCATGCTTTGGGATGCATACCAAGAAAGTTATGAATGACATGAATATACATATGAACTAGTAATGATCCAAACCTAAATGCTTTGGATTTGTCTTTCTTAACAACCTTAACATTTTCCAGAAACTATTGTGCAAAAACTTTGCAAAGGTTATATTGTTTGTTTTCCTTAACCATTCTATAAGCCATCATGATAACTCCAGTAGAAACAAAGTTTGATCTTCTACTGCAAAACAATTTGTAACCTAGCAACATTGTTATACATCTGATATCCTGTAAATATATATATCATTAATTATCATCCCTCTCTTATCCCATTTGGAATGAGTTAGGGTTTTTGCCTATTTCCTTAGGTTTTTCTCAGCCATAGGTAGGGCTCCTTCATTATCAAGGCTTGTGATCTCATGAATCATCTGTGCACAAATCTTTGCTGGTTTCTCACCAATCCACAAAAACTAGTCATGAATTCTGCTAAGAATGATCTTAAACCATTCGAATTCTATGAATTCTGTGAGTAGGGTTAACTTAAGGATTGATTGATCTTTCAGGTGTTTTAATTCCTCTATCATGGATCCATCAACTTCTACCATACTATCCAATTCACTATAGATGTTAACCTCCCCAATGGTCTCATACTTGCAGTGAATGTATGCCTTAATATCTTCTACGTGTAACATGCCTATGGGGGTTTTTGAAAATGCTCCTTCTGGATCATCCTCATAGGATTTGAATGGATGCCTTTTGAATTTGTATCTAGGCTTGTATACAACATCATAAACTACTAGTGCATCCATGTTTTTCCAAAGAGATTTAGGTCTAAATACCTTAAACACGCTCAAATCTGATGTTTGGCTTCATGCAAACACAAAATCTCTTTGCTAGATCACTGTTCTACTTTCACACTTCAGATCTCCTTAGTTGATGATCAACAAATGGTGTAGGAGTGAGATCCCTTAAGTATTTTATTTAACACAAGTTGAGTGTGTGCATTAAACACATGTATCTCAACTTCGCATGTCGTCTAGTTAATGCAAAACTTGTGAACATAGAAGATGAATCTTCAAGTGCTAAGATCTTATCCTCAGATTCCACAACATTTGTACACATCACACCTAAGCTCACATGAGCTTACTCCACTTATACAATGGCTAAATAATTTCTGTTGTCTGCATCCAATGCTCCCCATGAGGCCATGAGGCCTTCTAGGTTGATGCCTAAAATGAATTCATCATGTGAAGACACAACATCATTAGTTGTCTCTCCCTAAACCACTGCCCTACTTAGAACTTTTACTTTCCATATCTTCTCATCTGCTAACTTCTTGTATTCATTCATGTAATCATTTAGGCTTTTACTACTGTCACCAATATTCTTCCTTATCACCATAGGTGGTGGTCCTTTTGGTTCACTAGATCTCCTTGGTCCTCTTCTATTGTCATCTCTATTGTATCTACAAAACTTCACAATGTGACCTAGATTGTTACATTTGTAACAAATATGTGGTTTTCTTCTTTCTTGATTAGTTTGTGGCTTATAGTACCTTGCTATGTGCCCAAAGTTATTGCATTTTTGACAAGTAATCT
This sequence comes from Chamaecyparis obtusa, assembly GCA_027943335.1. Taxonomy (NCBI): domain Eukaryota; kingdom Viridiplantae; phylum Streptophyta; class Pinopsida; order Cupressales; family Cupressaceae; genus Chamaecyparis; species Chamaecyparis obtusa. Next base: position 437,444 of record BSBK01003158.1, read on the forward strand.
TGGCCGCAAATTCCTCTCTGACATAGTCTTTCTTATACCTGGACTGATCAGGTTTTATACAATCTTCCTTCTTGTGTCCATACTCATAGAAATTAAAACAATAGATGGTAAAGGGCTTAGAGTTACCTTTAGTTTTGCAATCTCTTTTCATGTGTCCAACTTTGTTGCATCTGAAGAATTTACCTCTAAAAGGTCTAAACTATTCTCTAGGTTCTTCATTTATAGGCCTTTCTTTAGGAACAGGTCTTTCCTCATTCTTGGTTTCTTTTGGTTCTTCTTGAGTTTTTGAACTTTCAGCTTCATTAGATCCATTCATGTCTCCTTTATATTTTTTTCCTACTATTTGTTCATCACTCTTGTCATTGCTTGTGTGTGATTTTTCAATGAGTAATTTGGCTTGAGTGAGTTCACCTTTAATGATCTAATTGTATTTATCCAGTTCCTGATATTTATCCTTGAAGTGGTCAAGTTCGGTCTTCATTTGTCCTATCTGCAAGTTAGCTTCTTTTAGTGACTTTTCAACTTTATTTCTTTCATCCTTTTCATGCTGAATCTCTTTGATCATCAAAAGATTAATTTGTTCTTTTTCTTGCTCCAACTTCTTTACTTTGTCTGATGTGTCATTTTCTAAACCTTCTTTGATTTTCTCCATAAGGTATTGTCTCTAATTTTTTACAATCTCAAGCTATTCTTTAAGTTTTCTCATGAAACCTTCTGCTCTTCTTAACTTGAATTTTAATTCACCATTTTCAACTTTCATCTTATCCAGGTCTTCAAGTGTAGCTTCAAAGTTCTCTTGCAAAGATTCTAAATCCATTCTGATCTCCCTTAAGTTGTTAGAATTTTTCTTCAAGGGACAATAGCTCTGATACCAATTGTTAGGATTAGCTAATATTGAGAGGGGGCGTGAATCAGTATTATAGAAATTTTATTCTTCTAGCTTTAAACAATTATAAACAATCCAAAGTAATGCAAAAATGAAAAGAGCATAAAAACATAACACATTCATTACACCATGATTTGTTCTTGAGGAAACCCTAGCCAAAGGGGAAACCCTGGTGGGGATGGTACCCACAAATATGTACTAAAATATAATATCCTTGTTAGTAGATCTAGCCCTATTAGGAGCTGATTATTATGTAGTACATTTCATTGTTAGAGGAATACAAAACCCTATTAGGGTTATACAAAACACCTGGTTAAAGGTGGTGAGCACACTGCTCTTACAAACCAATACTGTCCCAAAAGTAGTTCTCAAAAGGGGGAACAATACAAGCACTTATTTCTTAGATAGTTCCAATTGTAGCTTGGCCTCTTTCTGATCTCACATCTAATCTCTGCTCTTCTATTTTCAAACTTAGTCTATCATCATTACCATACCATTCTTTTCTTTTACAAAAATACTCCATACTTTTACAAAGTCAACCTTCCAGTCGGCTTCACAATTATCATGCAAAACATAATAATAACTCATGTAAATGTTATCTATGGAGTCAGTGCTCTTACAATATCAAAGAGTTGGAAATATACTTTATTCTTTTATCTTGGTACTTTACCATATTCATGTTTCCTTCCTTAATCTTCACAACTAATCATATACCCTGTTACACTGTTCTACTACCTTCACATATCTTCCGAACACTATATCTCACAAATATGGTAACCAAAACTTATGCGATCTTAACTAAAGCATGTGACTATCCCAAAATACCTCTAGTTAACTTTGCAAGCTATAATACCTTCTACATCTTTATCACTGACCAAAACCGTGCCACTGTACCCTATCATCCTGATTCTGTACTTAGTCATTTTCATGACCGAGACTCTAGTGGCAATCTCCACAACATGCGATCACTCTAACATAAGTGTTTCCATAAATGACAACCCTAAAGCTATCCTTAGTACTCCAAAACATCACATGCCAACAAATATACCAATTGATCTAATGCCTCACATATACCTTTGTAGCTCGGTGATCATCTTCACATTTTATTTTCCAAGTAGTTCTTCAATTTCAATCTAACAATCTCTCCCTATGGCATTTATGACAACATAATATGAAATATTTCATAGAATAAAAAAAAATCTTTAGTGTCTACAACTTCATTTTTATGCTATGACTCAGGAATCTATCCCTTAGATTATGCATTTAATATATTTAATCACTACACATCTTTGTCTCTCCATTTTGGTTAGCTTCATTTCTAACTGATATTTTATCATCTCTCCTATATTATCATTTCTCCTTAATATTTCATGATTATCTCTCCCTTTGAAAATAATTCCAAAAGTAATCAACTCTTCAATAGCTAAATAAGTATCTTTGTTGTTCCTTTGCAGATTAGTGTACCTTGTAGGTACAAATATTCTCTATTTTAGCTTATCTTCCAACTTCTTCACAACCTTAGGAACCCCAAAGTGTGAACATCATACATCATCATTATATCTTCTGATAATGTATAGGTTGATGCAACCCCATATCACCTTAACAACTTTTAGATAGGGGATGGGTTCATAGTCTACTTCTTAAGTATTCCAAAGTATCCTTCGGTATGGATTTTGTGAATATATCAGCAAGTTGCTCTTGTGACTTCACATATTCCAATGTGACATGTTTCTCTTGAACTTTCTCCCTCGAGTAATGGTATTTAATAGATATATACGAAGTTGTTTTACATGCATCACTAGATTATTTGAAATGCTAACAGCACTAGTATTGTCACAATATATTTTCATTGGATTAGAGACCTCTTCATTCATAACTTCTAGCAATTTTTTTATCCATGCAATATTATAAAAATTAGAATGAGAAACAACAACAACATATTCAACTTTAGCAGTGGACTAAGAAATGCATCCTTGTTTCTTACTTATCCATGTTACTAATCTTTCTCCCAAAAACAATGCTCCACTAGTAGTTCTTTTTCTATCATCAATATTTCTAGCCCAATCGACATCTGTATACACTTTAAGTTCAAAATTTCTATCTTTATTATACCATAAACTATATTTCTTAGTGTTCTTCAAATATCTCAAATTATTTTCACAATAATCATATGTGTCTCTTTAGGATTAGTAGAAAATCTAGCTACAAGGCCAACTAAATGTGCAATATTGTGTCTATTGTGCACAATGTACATCAATTTTCCAATAATAGATCTATATAAAGTTTGATTTACCTTTGTTTACTTGTCACCCTTGGTTATCTTGCATCTAGTTACCATAGGTGTACCAACTAGATTTGAATCTTCCTTACTGAATGTCTTCAATATTTCTTAAAATGTACTTAGTCTTTGTTACGTATATACCTTCCTTCTTTTGTTGTATTTGCAAACCAAGAAATAATTTGATCTCTCCAAACATTGACATTTCAAACTCTTTTCTCATTTCAGCAATAAAATATTTACATAAAGTATCATGACCTCCAAATATGATATCATCAACCAAAATTTCAGCAATAAGAATCTTATCATCAGTTTCACATTTCAAGTATGGATTTTTTAATCACTTGTTCTCACAAATACAATTCTTATAAGATAAGAATTTAATCTATCATAGCATTCTCTCGGTGCTTGCTTTAGTCCATAAACTACCTTGTGAAATGTAAAAACCATGTTATTATGATTAGGATCAAAAAAACCTTTAGGTTGTTTGATGTATACCTCTTCTTCAAGTATTCCATTAAAAAATGTAGACTTCACATCTATCTGATATACCTTATATAATTTATAAGTAGCATATGCAAATAGTATTCTCACTCCTTCAAGTCTAGAAACATGTGAAAAGTTTCTCCATAGTCAATCCATTCTTCTTGTGCATAACCTTTGCAAAATAATCTCTATTTTTTTCTTGTAACATCTCCATTCTCATTCAATTTATTTCTGAAAATCCATTTGGTGCCAATTGTTGGATATTTGCAAGCAAGCCAATGTTGAATGTATGTTTATCATTGATGACAACATATGGTAAGTAGCATGCGTTGTATTTCTATGTAGAGAGCCTTGAACATATGTTGTATGGTTATGTTATTAGCATGATATCATAGACGTGGAGGTTGATTCTGAATATAGATAGTTGTGTAGTTGTTTGTATTAGTAGTGGTCCTGATAGTGTTATAGGAAGATTTTTATATGTGATTTTTAGTATGGTTATGATAGAGCCTTGTGCATTTATAATTATGTTTTAGACATGTTTGTGAAGCTATGATCATGGACACAGAGTCATTTGTGTAGTACAATTTGAGTTATGATGCTTCTATTCACCAGTTATAGTTTCTTGATATTGTTTATTGGAGCCGACAATGTTTATATTGTTTCAGTAGTTGCGCCTATCATTATGATATGTGTATTTGGATTCATGTTTGGTTATGAGTTAAGAATGTTTGTTTAAGAGCACATAATGTATTTTAGCTTGAGAAAAAAATTTTAGTTAATTTGGTGGACCCAACAATGTGAAGCGATGTGTCTACTCATATTGAGTTGTGCAATCCTTTGTGTGTTGCATGCTTGGTTTAGCCATTGGTGATGTTGTTGGAGAGTTGTAGTGTTTCTCTAATATGATTTCAATAAGGTTCTAATAAGCTGACTTGATTATATATTTTGGAGAAGATAACTTATAGCCAATCAATTGTGATCGCTTAGAAGACAAGGAATAGGAAAAAGAAAATGAAGTGAAGAAAAGAGCAGAGTAGAAAGTGAAAAGTATTGGGACAATAAAGCTATATGTGAAGAAGTAGAGAGTTTATGCTATCCATTAGAACTGATCAAGGTAGTAGGTCTATTTCCCAATTCACTAAGATCCAGATATAGTGTGTATTTGTTGTGCAAAAGGTTGCAACCTTCACCATTTGAGCAGTGTGCTCCCAGATAGTGTGTCCTCACCCCTAATAGGGTTATTTATAAAAGACTCCTAACAGGGTTTGACCTTTGACCAGGTCACTATACTTTATGCACTATAAAGATCAACTCCTAACAGGGTTGTAAGATCTTCTAATAGGGATCATTATACTCTAGTGCAGTTTATAGTGGGTGTTAATTCCCACTAGGGTCTTTACCTATTTGGGTTTCCCCATAACCAAAATTTTGGTGTTGTGTTAAGTGTTATCTTATTGTTTATGTGCTTAATGTTATTCTTTACTTAATTGGATAAAGAATTGAATCTTGTAGATAACTGATTCACCCCCCTCCTCTCAATTATCTCTTGGGACTATTCCTAACAATTGGTATCAGAGCCAAGTGCCTCAGAGAGAAATTTTAATAGCTTGAGGTTGATCAGATGGCGTTCTTTAGAAAATAAATTCCTAAGTTTGATGGAGACAATTATCTAGACTAGAAGAACAAAATGATAACACATTTGTAGTGCATTGGTTTTGAGATTTTTGAAGTAGCTACTCAAGATGTTCAGATTCCCTTTCTAAAGGATCTTGCAAAAGATGATGCAACTATTAAGCAAAAGAAAATGTTCACTCAAAATGTTATTGCGAAAGAAGCCCTTATTAGTGCCCTATCTAATAGTGAGTTTTTAGAGATCAAGAAAGTAGATAAAGCCTATAAAATATGGAAGTATCTAGAAGACATGTTTGAAGGAGATATCCAAGCAAAGAATGTGTGCAAAAAAACATGGAAGAAAAGATACAATACTTTGGATATGCTACCTGAAGAGAGCATTAGAGCCTACAATCAAAGAATTAATGAAGTAGTTGCAAGAATCAGAAATAATGGTGGAGAAATTTTGAAAGAAGACATAATGGATAAATTAATGACTACTCTAATAGAAAAATATGAGAGAAAGATAAACATCCTAGAAGAACTATGAAATTTTCAAAAGACTTCAAAAGAGAGACCTTAATCAAAAAGATTTTAGCATTTCAAATATCAAGATTGAAGACAAAGCCGATAAATGAAACAACATTAAGCCTCAGTCCATGGTAAGAAATATTTGAACACTTCTAGTAATTTTGATGATGAAGATGAGGATAAATAACTAGATGAATTCATTGCTATGATTGCTAAGAAAGAAAGAAAAGGAAAAGAAAAATATGAAGGTCAGTTACCATTTAAATGCTTTTCATGTAACAAGATTGGTCATTTTGCATCTAAGTGTCCTACACGAGTCAAGAAGTACAAAACTAATTTCAAGCCTAAGTATACAAAAGAATGTTACTATGCTACAGATGGAGTATCAGATGAAGATGCAGGAGAAGATGAGATTGGATTTATTGCAATTGAAGACATGGAAAAAATGTTTGATGAAATGGATATTGAAGATGAAAAAAAAGCACAAGAGCCAGCATTTATTTCACAAGAAGACATCATGACAGACTGTATTATTGACAGTAGCTGTTCACATCACATGATAGGAGATAAAGATAGATTTGTACATCTAGATAAGTACAAAGGTGGCATGGTTATATTTGGAGACAACACTCCTAAACCTATCATAGGTAAAGGAGATATCACTTTGTATGGAAAGAATAACACTGATGATGTTCTATATGTTGATGGTTTACAACATAATTTACTATTTGTTGGATAGTTGCTCGACAAAGGATATCAGTTGGAATTGAAAAAAAAAAGTGCATCATCAATAACAAAGGAGTAATGATTGTATCAGGTTCAAAGACAAAATTTAATGTTTTTCAACTTAATTCTAAAGCAAGTTGTTTTGTTGCTAAAGTAGATGACAGTTGGTTATGGTACAAAAGACCATGTCACATCAACTTTGACAATATAGTAAAGATAAGCAATGCAAAGGAAGAAACCTCCCTAGTATTGCAAAACTAGTTGATACAATATGTAGGGAATGTGTGATGGGAAAACATGTAAGGAATTCATTTAGAAGTAAGCATAATTTGGTAGAGAAAAAATTGGATCTAGTGCATACAGACTTATGTGGACCAACTCAAACAAGATCATACTATGGTGAAAGGTACTTTATTTTTTTTGGTAATGATTATTCTAGAATGATGTGGGTTGTGTTCTTAAGAGATAAATATGAAGAATTTGAGAAATTCAAGATATTTAAAGCTAAACTTGAAAATGAGTCCGGATTAAAGATAAAATGTCTGAGATCAGATAGAGGAGGAGAATTCACCTCTAACAGATTTTATGAGTATTACAAAGAACATGGGATAAAGAGACACCTAAGTGAACCTAGAACCCCTCGGTAGAATGGAATTTTAGAAAGAAGAAATAGGATCATACTTGACACAACATGCACTATCATGATTGAAGGAAAAGTTGAACACACCTATTGGAGAGATGTAGTCAATACTACAGTCTATACTACCAACAAAATTGAATTAAGGCCAAGCACAGACAAAACACCTTATGAGCTATGGTTTGGGAATGTACATATAGTAAAATACTTCAGAATCTTTGGAATCAAATGTTATATCAAGAGAGATGAAGCTATTGGGAAGTTTGATGCAAGAAGAAATGAAGGTATTTTTATTGGTTACTCTTCTAAAAAAAAATCTTATAGATGTTTTAACTTAAGATTGAAGAAGATCATTGAAAGTGCACATGTAAAGATTGATGAAAAGTTTATGATTGAAGAGAGATATCATGATTATGCATGTATGATTAAAGAAGAACCTAGACCTACCAATAGAGAAGTAGTTGTTGAAGAAATGTTTGACAACATTGATGTATTATTCAATGAACCTAAAAAAAGTGAAGAAGAAACACAAAAGATAGATGAGAGAGAAACACCTAATATTCCAAAATTCACATCTAGATACCATTCAAAATAAGATATCATTGGAGATTAGAATACAAAATTCATGACAAGATCAAAATCAAAAAGTTCAACAATTGATGAAGCAGTATGTTTACTTTCACAAATTGAACCTTTAAGTGTTGAAGATGCTTGTAATGATTCAGATTGGCATGAAGAAATGAAAGAAGAATTAGATCAGATAGTTAAGAATGATACATGAGAACTGGTCCCTAGGCCTAGTGACAAAAAATTGATTGGAACCAAGTGAATATTCAAAAACAAGATGAATGATGATGGAATAATAGTAATAAACAAAGAAAGACTAGCATGTAAAGGATATGCGTAGAGAGAAGGAATTGATTATTCTTATATATTTTCCCCTGTAAGTATTGGAAGCCATTAAGTTATTTCTAGCCTATGCAACATTCAAATACTTTAAAGTATATCAGATGGATGTCAAGTCAGCATTCTTGAATGGAGAGTTGAAGAAAGAAGTCTACATACAACAACCTGAAGGATTTAGTTTATCAAACAAACCAAATATGGCATGCAGACTGAAGAAAGCCCTCTATGGACTTAATAAAGCCCCTAGAGCATGGTATGAAATACTAGATTATTACTTGACAAAGATTTCATTCAAGAAAGGAGTAGCAAATTGTAACTTATTAATAAGAGAGACACCTAAAGGATTATTACTAGTTGCTATTTTTTTTGATGACATTATTTTTGGTGGTAATGACAAGCTTAGTGCTGAATTTAATAAAGAGATGTAGAGAGAATTTAAAATGAGCATGATTGGACCTATCAAGTACTTTTTAGGATTGAATGTACAATAGACAGACAAAGGTATTTTCATTAATCAGTCTAAGTATGTGAAAGAAATATTAAAAAAATTCAAGATGAATGATTGCAAGCCAATAAGTACCCCTATGATAATAGGAAGAAAACTTTCAAAAGAAGATGATTCTATAGTAGTAGACAAGACCCTATATAATTCTATGATTGGTAAACTTATATATCTTACTCAATCTAGACTAGATATTTTTAATGTAGTTGGTATTGTTGGAAGATTTGTAGTAGAACCTAAACAAAGTCATCTTATGGCAGTAAAGAGGATATTCAAATATTTGAAAGGAACTATAATCTATGGTGTATGGTATCTTAATTTAGAGAATGTATAACTTCATGTGTATATAGATGTAGATTGGGTAGGTTGCATTGATGATAGAAAGAGAACCTCAGGAGGAGAAATATTTCTTAGAGATAGACTACTTACTTGGACAATCAAGAAGCATAATTGTATTTCTCATTCCATAGCAGAAGCAGAGTATGTAGTAGCAGCATTAAATTGTTCTACAATTGTGTGGATCAAGTAGATCATAAAGGATTTTGGAATCTAGATTGATTATCCTATTGTTATTCATTGTGACAACACTAGCACTATCAATATGTTAAAGAACCCTATGATGCATGCAAAGACAAAACACATTGAGATAAAATATCACTTCCTAAGAGAAAATGTTGTAGAGAAAGAAGTAAAATTTGATTATGTGAGTACTAAATAATAGTTAGAAGAAATATTCACAAAGCCTTTACCAAAGGATACATTTGAGTATCTCAAGGAGAAAATGGGATTAATTCCCTTCCCTGGATCTGATTAGAGTTTGTAGTAGTGCATTAGTCCTTAGTGACTGATGATTGGTTAACTACTCTACTTCAGGAGTATTACCTGTGCTTAATTTTTTTTTGGTGCCCTTTGCTATTGATGTCAAAGGGGGAGTGTATAGTCATGAAAAATAAGATAGTTAAGGAGTATGAAGTAAGGGGGAGTATATTGTAAGAAGCAACAGATATTTAGAGCATTCAACAATAGATGGAGAATTCATCATTGGGGGAGTTTTGTTGAAGAAATGGAGAATGTTATTAAATAATTATACATTTGGATTGGTTGTGTTTTCCATTCCATATGTTGCCATCAATTCCAAAGGGGGAGATTGTTAGAGATTTTCTAGCAAGCCAGTGTTGACTGTATGTTTGACATTGATGACAACATATGGTAAGAAGATTGCATTGTAGTTCTATTTAGAGAGTCTTGAACATATGTTGTATGGTTATGTTATCATCATGATATCATAGATGCAGAGGTTGATTCTGAGTACAGACAGTTGTACAATTGTTTTTATCATTAGTGTTTGTTGGTTAACAGTTTGTCCTCTCTTAAGATTTTCAATCTTTGAGTCTCTATACACCCAAGGTGAGAGAACAAAAGGATGTCCACCAAAAAATGGGTCAGTGTAAGTCTTCTATCACTGCCCTCTGAATTGATAGGTACAACTCCCTAATTGTGTATGATATGTAATGAATATGTTTTTATTAATCATCAGATACTCTGAGCAATGAAATTATAACCAAACTACTTGTAGGCACAAGTAATTCAGGAAAGGATAAGATGGAGATAATCTACAAGCCTCAATAGAATGTTGATTATAGATCATCACATGATTTAAACACTTAAACTGATTCTATTCTACCCTTTTATGAAATGCAGATTCTACTTGATGAATAGAAGTAGACCTATACAATGAAAGGTAAATGGAATCACCAATACTGCAACCACTTAGCATGAAATAGAATTCAGGAAGAGATTACAGTCTCAGAATATAAGTGTACTTTCCATTCAAAGATGCAACTAAAATAAAGAGTGAATAGAGGAAGAATTACAAATGAAAGACCGACTGGAATTGATCACACCACAATTTCTGACATGAAACGGCATTCAATAAGAAAAAGTAGTTTCACTTATAACCGTTCTTTCCATTCATCATGCAAATAAACTATGAAAATGGAACAAAAAATAGGAATTCAGCTTTGTAAATAGAATCACACTACTTCATTGACAAGTTTGCTGACCCCCTACATTGAGCTCTTTGACTGTATATATAGAGTTCACAACATACAATGCTCCTAGGAAGTAATGACCTTCCAATTGCTTGAATACAAAAAGCCAGAGAACAAGCCTCTATGAAAAAAATGATGAATATGAATCAATTTAACTCTGTCCCTTCATCTTCTCTAGCTTCTTTAAGAATAACTGAACAATCCTTTGTTAGATCAAAATGATCTAACTTTAATAGCAAACTGCTTGACATATAATTGCAAGCCTCCCCTAAATATCATGTTCCCTCATCTATTATATTATGTGTTGCTGAAAATAAAATTATGCCTGTGCCTGAACTTGAAATTCCTACAATAACCTTTTACAGCACCAAATTTATACTCTGTCTCCCTTTTATGATCAAAGTGGCCTGATCTCCTGGTAACATGCCGTACTAGTTTGGGAGTCAACATATATCTCCTTCATGACATGGAACCTCTATGCTAAGTCTCCCTATATTTGTTTCTTTATGCCAAAGTGGAGTTTATAAAACATGTCATGGACTCATGTTGTCGCATGATTGCATGGGTGTTATTTTATTTATGCGATCATGCGACCACACACCTACTGCAAGGCTTTACATCATCTGATCCCTTAACCTATGTGGGCCCCCCTCCTTTCACCTTTTCACATGATCGCATAACACTTTTTTAATGTATGTGATCATGTGACCACTCTGTTATTGGCACTTGCTATAATATAAAAAAAACTTAAAACTTTCACTTTCCCGGTCTATGTTGTCGCATTTGCACTGTTGGTGTATGTGGGTCCCAACAGAGCATATTCACTGGCCTGAGTTCCCATTGTCGCATGATCACAAGGCATTATTTTATTCCATGCGATCATGTGACCACTCTATGATTGGTGCACATGGATTCCTAGCCTGGCATGTGTCACAATCCTGTTTCCCTACAGAAAATCTTCAATAAAATGGAGGAAAAGCGATGATCGTTGATCAAGCATCTCAAAAATGTTATAACCGCAAATAGGCTTCTTTGGTGACTTACGTTGTCACATGATCACATGGAAATATTTTAATCTATGTGATCATGTGACCGCTCTAGGATTTGTGCACGTGGATTCTCGCTATGTCATGACTCAGGTCTCATTGAGAAACAGGGCCCACTAATCTGCCTCTTTTTATTTTTCACATGATCACATGGCTCATATTCGGTTTATACAATCATGCGACAGCCACAATTTTCTTCCTTGTCGCATGATTGGTGCACGTGGATCCAGCATGGTGCATTTATTTAATCTTTCCTGTCTTTGGTTTTTGTTACCTGCCCGAGCTTCCATTTCGCATGATCGCATAGCTATTTTTAACCTCTTGCGATCATGCGACTGAGTACAAGTAGAGCATCTCCCTTGCTTTCATATGGCTATAAACTTGCTTCAAGGTTAATCAGTGGGAAATCCTAGGTACCAAAAATGAAATCCTTAACATCCTTGCCATTATGCAATCTTCTAAGAACACTCTTGGGACCCCTTTAGCACGGTTACTATGAAGTGGAACTCTAAATAATTCATTGTCATTTTCTATTATTACAACATTCATATGAGGAATCTTCTCTCTAATTTCCTATAAATATCTGTAGATCACGGCTTTCAAGCATCATCTTGCTTTGAAAAGAACATCAATTGAAACACCATAATCTTTGCCAGATTGGGAGCTACAACCTACCCAAACAATGAGACCTTAAAACAACCCACCCGTCTAAAACATGAAGGCAAATTGAAGGGAAACCCAACAAAGATTTTCCTATCTTAGAGGTAATCTAGACCTAGACATTAACATGACCAGACTTGACTTGCGACCTCAATACTACCACTTTGGCATCATAGGAAGAGGATAAAAAGTAGGGCAACAGCTGGCTCTGACTGGGGATTTAAGCATTATAATGCTTAAAAGAACTCTAGCAATCTCTGGTTCACAAAATAGTCAGCAACTTGACAAGGAGAAACAAAACTTAAGGAAAACAACAGCAAAATGAAAGACAACCACTAAACTAAGACACAAAAAGAAAACCTACCTAACTAACTACTTCGCAGGGGTTACCTGCTCTTCAATTACGCATCTGGTATAGCTTCAAATCCTTCCCATTATAGGAACATGGGAGGGACTCTCTGGAAGGATATGCCAATTTGAATGAGTTATTCTGATTCACTTGCACAATCTGCAATGGACCTTTCCACAAGGATTGAAACTTAGAATGCATTCCTTTAGGTTCATGTCTCTTATCCCACATCAGCACCATATCACCTTCCATGAATTTTCTTGGCCTTTCCCTTTTGTCAAATAGCTTCTTGACTCAGTTCTGATGTTTAGTGATCCTATCAACCATATCTTCCCTTTCTTCCTGCAGCTTAGTCAAATACAGGATCCTTTTTTCCAATCTATCCTTGAAAACATTATCCTCAATTGCAATTTTCAGTTTACAAGTAGCAAGTTCTAATGGAAATGGTAAGTTGGCCTCTACTCCATACACCAACTCAAAAGGAGCAATACCAATGGCTCTTTTAGGAGTGGTTCTATCTACCCAAAGAGCATCATATATCTTTTTGTGCCAATCTCTCTGATTATCAGCAACTAACTTCTTCAAAATATTAAGATCACATTTTTATTACTTGACTCAGCCTACTCGTTACCTTGAGGAAAATAATCAGAAGAGTGTCCTATTTGAATCTCATGATCATAAAAAAAGGAAACCATTTCTAAGGATGAAAAGTAAGAAGCATTATCCAATATCAATTTTGTGGGAACTCCAAATCTTACCAGTATTTGTTCTTTAATGAATTCACATACTACTTCTGAAGTAGTCTTCTTCATTGGTTTAGCTTCCACCCATTTGCTAAAGTAATCAATGGTGGTCAAGATGTATGAATGTCCTTGACTTGAAGGAGAATTGATAGGTCCTACAAAGTCCAAACCCCACTGCTGAAAAGGAGCATCTATCACCACCGGTCTCAGGGGTAATGCAGCCAACTATGGTTTGCCTGCAAACATCCTACACTTCTCACAATTTGCAACCCACTTATATGAGTCTTTGAACATGCTGGGCCAATAATAGCACTGCCTTAGAATCTTGAAAGCTATCATGGTGGATGAGAAGTGACCTCCACATGCTTCATCATGGAAAGATTTCAATAACTTTTCCTGCTGATCTTTATCAACACATCTCAGGAAAGTACCATCAATTGCTTTCTTATATAAAACATCATCATGTATAACATACTTCAAGGCTTTATTCTTTAAATTCCTCTTTTGTTTAGTAGTTAATCCATCTGGACATTCACCATAAGTAAAAAAATATGCAATGTTTGAGAACCAAGGATCTTGCAGACTTACCATGAGCGCTCTGTGATCATCTTCTTCAGCTTGCTGATTCTTTGTTATGGCCCTGCAAAGAGCATTCCCTCTTATGAGTTTTGTTGGCCTAACATCTGTATCATACTCCTGGACCTTTGCAATCCAAGCTTCTCTATTTTTACATCCAACATCTTCCTATGTTAACACACTTTTTACAGCACCATCAGGCACATGGATGACTGAATGTGAATGCAGGATGTAAAATCTGAAATTCTTTAATGCTCTCACCACTGCATAAGCATGCTTTTCAACTTGAGAATACTTTAGCTCTTGATTCTTTAAGGGCATACTCATGAAGGCAATAGGAGCTTGTATACCGTCCTTATTCTCTTGCATTAATATTGCTGACATGGTGTGTTCAGATGCATAGCAGTATATAATGAACTCTTTAGTATAATCAAAATGAACCAAGATAGGAGCATTTGCAATGGCATTCTTTATATCCTTAAAAGCTCTTTTACCATCATTAGTCCACTTAAATTTTTGATTTCCTTTCATCATGTCAACTATGCTTTGCACAATCTCAGAAAAATTAGGTACAAATCTTCTCAAAAAATTCACTTGTCCAAAGAAGGATTTAACACTAGTCTTGCTCAAAGGTAAACTTAATTGCCGAATGGCTTTAACTCTATCAGGATCACTTTAAACTCCTTCTTGAGAAACAATGTGACCAAGAAGCTTACCTTCAGTGACAAAAAACACTGATTTCTTTGGGTTCAAGGATATGCCTTGATCTCTACATCTTTGCAGAACCTTGGTTAGATCTCCTCAATGATCTTTCCTCTTCTTGGAGAAAACAGTCAAGTCATCAAGGTAGATCACAATAATTTTATTTTTAAGATCACCAAAAGATAAATCCATAGCCCTTTGAAAGGTTGCACCTGCATTAATTAACCCAAAAGGCATTCTATTATAAGCAAATGTGCCCCAAGGTGTTGTGAAAGTTGTTTTATACTTATCTGCTTCATCTACTTGTATCTAATTATATCCTGAAAAACCATCTAACATGGACATCATCTCTGACCCTACAACAGTTTGCAACAAATGATCCATGTTTGGTAGAGCATAGTTATCCTTGAGGGAAGCTTGGTTCAGATTTCTAAAATCAACACAAATCCTTATTTCTCCATTCTTTTTCCTCACAGGAACAATGTTTGCTACCTAAGTGGAATGATGGATGGGATAAATGATCTTAGCTTTTAGCATTTTATCCATTTCTTTGAAAATTGCCCCTTCCACTAGAGCATTATAATTTCTCTATTTTTGTTTGACAGGTGATGCTCCAGATTTAAGAGGGATAGTATGCCTGAATTTTCCATTCATAAAATTCTTTAAATCCTCATAGCTCCAAGCAAAAACATCTTGGAATTCAATCAACAATTCTCTAATTTTTGTTCTTTCCTCAAGAGTGCAGCATTTTCCAATGTTGATCATTTTACGACTGTCCTCAGTTCCTATGTTGATCCCATCAAATTCTCCACAAGTTTTTTCTTTCTTATCTCTCTCTCTCTCTCTCCTTATATAGGCATCATGTTTATCAAAGAGTTTTTCTAATGAAACAAAATGAGAAGGAATTCTATTTTCTTTCAATTGAATGATACCTGATTTTAATTCTTCTTCATCAATTGGTGACTTCTCTTCTTTGTCATTTTCAAAACACATATTGGCAAAGGGGCCTGTTCCTTCTAGAAACTGATGAATATGCTTGTCATCTTCAAATACTTGCCAAGATTCTTCATTATCAAGCACCTTAGGTCTAAATAGGACCTCCATTCTGTATACTTGATTCTTAAAGTCAGGATGAGGCAAGAGTAGAGATGCAGAAACTGCTAGAGAATCAGCCTTGGAATTTTGATCTCATGGGACCAAAATTATTGAAAAGGCATCTAGACTTTCTATTTCATCCCATACTTTATTTCTATAATTTTTCAATCTATTATTTTTCATAGAGTACTGATTTCTTACTTGTCTCACCACCAATTCAGCATCCCCTTGAACTTTGAGCAATTTAACTCCTTTTTGTTTAGCTGCCTCTATACCAAGGAGAAGGGCCTCATATTCTGCAATATTATTGGTATTTTTAAAATTAAATTTATAAGCTAGACAAGTAATCTCTCCATTAGGGGCTATCAAAACTATTTCGGCACCTGAACTAGCCTTGGCACAACTTCTATCAAACTCTAATGTCCATAATTGCTCAATTTTTGCTTCTTCTATCTCTTCTTGAACATCAGGGCCATTATAGGATATCATATAGTTTCCAAATTGCATTTCTTGATAAATAATTTGTGACCTAGGATCATCTGACTTTAATACAGTGAATTTTTCTTTTCCTTCCGGTTCCAACTTCACCTTTTTATTTCCTACTTGAATATAGGCAGATGTCAAATCTAACTTGATTTCTCCTCCCAAGTCTTTGCAAAAACTTCTACTAAGCAGCATTCCATAACTCTCAGGGATATCAGCAACAAGGATTGTGAGCTTCAATCTCTTAGAGGGATAGGTAGCTAAGGCAACTTGAGCATCTTTAATTTGACCAATTAAGGGCACTTGTTTAGCATCCATAGAATAACATATGCCAAAGACTTTAGTTAAAGGCAATCCTAAAGCTTTAGCAACTGAAGCAAGCATCACATTGTCTGAAGCTCCCGAATCTATGATGCAATTACTCAATTTATTTCCGTTGATAAAAAGTGATACATAGAAAGGCTCTAGTTTTTTACTAGAACAAGTAGCATGGACAATAGATTCTTCTTCATGAAACAATCTTGGAATTGAAAAATCATCATCTATTGAATTCTCTTTGCTAGTACTAGTCTAATTTTTATCATGAACGTTAGCATTAATAAGAACATTCTCCTTACTTTTACAATGTTCTACTAGTCTTTGCAATTGATCCAGATTAGATTTTAAATAATCTATGGTAGTTATTTGAATCTTAGTTTCCTCACAAAATTTTATAATATCAAAAGAAGTAGATGACTTATCTTTTAGATCCTTTTATGAAGACTTGATGCTGCATTCTTGTCTTTATCCACCTTATGAGAAGGTGCTGGATTCTTAGCAAGAGTAGCATTAGAAACCTAACTCTTATTTTTCTGACTTCTAGTCATCACTATTAGTTGAGGTCCTTCCAAGGTAGCAAAACAATTTCCTCCATTTTTTGAATTTGACTCATACTCACAATACAAATTTACAGAGTCACCATGAGGAGCATGATCATCATCATCTTCTGGATATTCAATTCTTTGCACTTCTTCTCCTCTCATCTATAAATATCTGATCATGTCTTCACAGGTATTACCATCATGATCTACTCTGAGATGAAAGGCACAAGAAGTCTGACCTTTAGGAGCAGCTTCAATAGCTAATCTTTGCTGAGGGGCAGGGAGCTGCAAGTTCTTATTTCCACCTTGATATCTTGGTCCTTCTTGATAAGGCTGATATAATGAATGAGCTGGTCTAGCAACTTGTTTCTTTAATGTAATCAGCTCATTGGACAACTTTTGTAACATAGCCTTAGTACTGTTTGAAGTTCTTGTTGTATTGCTTGAAGATCTAGTATGATACTCTTTCTTCCATTTCCCAGAGGCTATCATGTCATCCTCCATCTCTACTGTAAGAGTTTGTGCGGCTTGTAAAGTGGCCACATTAGCCCTTCTTAGTTGATAACCAAGTTCAGGAGGCATGGAACTGATGTAGAAAGTTTTTTGATTGTCTCTTGTTGGAGCACTAGTAGCTGGTATTCTTTTAATAAGTTTATTAAATTTTGCATTAAAATCTCTCATAGAGATGGATGGTTCTTTCTTAATTTGGGCTAATTGTAACAAGAGAACCTGAGCATCTTCAGTGCTCTTGTATCTTCCTTCAAATCTCTATTTCATGGCATTCCAACTGATAATACAGCCTGTGGGTAAATCCTGGAACCAATCTACTGCATCATCGACCAAAGTATCCACAAACATCCTGACTACAACATCCTCATGCTGAGGATTCACCACACTACATGCTTTCTGGAAAGTACTTAGATGTTGTTCAGCTGACACTGAGCCATCACCATTGAATCTAGGGAAGTTCTTTCTAGAGGCCTTTGGCAAGTCATGATTTACTGTAAGATTCAATGGCCCAATAGCATTTCCCCAATGAACAATTATAGTTGCTAGCCTTGTATTTTGTGCAGCCACCTGAATTGAAACTAAGAGGGGAAGTGTAATACCGTGCAATAACAATGAATTGCAAGTGGTAGAAATAGGAATTCTACCAATAGGAGGAATAGAAGACTTACTTCTTTTTGGTCTCAAACGAAATACTGTAGATGACTGAAAATCAATAGGCTTCTTATTTTCAAATTCCCTTACCTTTGCTCTTCCTTTCCTGAAAATATCTTTAAGGATAGGGAAATTGACCACTTTGAGTTCTTCGTAGACTAGATCAACCTTTCCCTTCTGTTTCGTACTCCTAGTAAACTTGGAATCTAGGATGCCTAAAATTCTAAGAAAAACTTTTAATTTTTTCTTCTTTCTAAAGTCCTCCCCAATAGAGTCACCAAAAACTATTGGTTAATAGTTTGTCTTCTCTTAAGATTTTCAATCTTTGACTCTCTATACACCCAAGGTGAGAGAACAAAAGGATGTCCACCAACAAATGGGCCAGTGTAAGTCTTCTATCACTGCCCTCTAAATTGACATGTACAGCTCCCTGATTGTGTATGATATGTAATGAATATGTTTTTATTAATCATCAGATACTCTGAGCAATGAAATTGTAACCAAACTACTTGTAGGAACAAGTAATTTAGGCAAGGATAAGATGGAGATAATCTACAACCCTCAATAGAATGCTGATTATAGATCATCACATGATTTAAACACTTAAACTAATTTTATTGTACCCTTTTATGAAATGTAGATTCTACTTGATGAATAGAAGTAGACCTATACAATGAAAGGTAAATGGAATCACCAATACTAAAACCACATAGCATGAAATAGAATTTAGGAAGAGATTACAGTCTCAGAATATAAGTGTACTTTCCATTCAAAGATGCAACTGAAATAAAGAGTGAACAGAGGAAGAATTACAAATGAAAGACCAATTGGAATTGATCACACCACAATTTTTGACATGAAATGGCATTCAATAAGAAAAAGCAATTTCACTTATAACCGTTCTTTCCATACATCATGCAAATAAACTATGAAAATGGAACCACAAATAGGAATTCAGCTTTGTAAATAGAATCACACTACTTCATTGACAAGTTTGCCGACCCCCTTCATTGAGCTCTTTGACTGTATATATAGAGTTCACAACATACAATGGTCCTAGGAAGTAATGACCTTCCAATTACTTGAATACAACAAGGCAGAGAACAAGCCTCTATGAAAAAAATGATGAATATGAATCAATTTAACTCTGTCCCTTCATCTTCTCTAGCTTCTTTAAGAAGAACTTAATAGTCCTTTGTTAGATCAACATGATCTAACTTTAATAGCAAACTGCTCAACATATAATTGCAAGCCTCCCCTAAATATCATGTTCCCTCATCTATTATATTATGTGTTGCTGAAAATAAAATTATGCCTGTGCCTGAACTTGAAATTCCTGCAATAACCTTTTACGGCACTGAATTTATACTTTGTTTCCCTTTTACAATCACAGTGGCCTGATCTCCTGGTAACATGTCGTACTAGTTTGGGATTCAACATATATCTCCTTCATGACATGGAACCTTTGTGCTAAGTCTCCCTATATTTGTTTCTTTATGCCAAAGTGGAGTTTATAAAACATGTCATGGACTCATTTTGTTGCATGATCACATGGGTGTTATTTTATTTATGCGATCATGCGACCACACACCTACTGCAAGGCTTTACATCATCTGATCCCTTAACCTATGTGGTCCCCCCCTCCTTTCACCTTTTCACATGATCGCATAACACTTTTTTAATCTATGCGATCATGCAACCGCTCTGTTATTGGCACTTGATATAATATAAAAAAAATTAAAACTTTCACTTGCCCGGTCTATGTTGTCGCATTTGCGCTATTGGCATATGTGGGTCCCAGTAGAGCATATTCACTTGCCCGAGTTCCCATTATCGCATGATCATAAGGCATTATTTTATTCCATGCGATCATGTGACCACTCTATGATTGTTGCACATGGATTCCCATCCTAGCATGTGTCACAATCCCATTCCCCCGCAAAGAATCTTCAACAACATGGAGGAAAAGTGATAATTGTTGATCAAGCATCTCAAAAATGTTATAACTGCAAACAGGCTTCTTCGGTGACTTACGTTGTCGTATGATTGCATGGAAATATTTTAATCTATGTGATCATGCGACCACTCTAGGATTGGCACATGTGGATTCTCGCTATGTCATGACTGAGGTCCTGCTAAGAAATAGGGCCCACTAATCTGCCTTTTTTTATTTTTTGCATGATCGCATGGCTCATATTCGGTTTATGCGATCATGTGACAACCATAATTTTCTTCCTTGTCGCATGATTGGTGCACATGGATCCATCATGGCACATTTATTTAATCTTTCCTATCTTTGATTTTTCTTACCTTCCCGAGCTTCGATTTCGCATGATCGCATAGCTATTTTTAACCTCTTGCAATCATGCGACTGAGTACAAGTAGAGCATCTCCCTTGCTTTCATATGGCTATAAACTTGCTTCAACGTTAATCAGTGGGAAATCCCAGGTACCAAAAATGAAATCCTTAACATCCTTGACATTCTACAATCTTCTAAGAACACTCTTGGGACCCCTTTAGCATGGTTACTATGAAGTGGAACTCTAAATAATTCATTATCAGTTTCTGTTATTACAATATTCATATGAGGAATCTTCTCTCTGATTTCTTGTAAATATCTGTAGATCACGGCTTTCAAGCATCATCTTGCTTTGAAAAGAACATGAATTGAAACACCATAATCTTTGCTAGATTGGGAGCTACATCCTACCCAAACAATGAGACCTTAAAACAACCCACCCAGCTAAAACATGAAGGCAAATTAAAGGGAAACCCAGAAAATATTTTCCTATCTTAGAGGAAATCTAGACCTAGACATTAACATGACTAGACCTGACTTACAACATCAACACTACCACTTTGGCATCATAGGAATAGGATAAAAAGTGGGGCAACAGTGTTCCTGACAGTGTTACAAGAAAAGTTCTATATGGGATTCTTAGTATGGTTATGATAGATTCTTGCGTATTTATAATTGTGTTTTAGACATGTTTGTGAAGCTATGATCATGGACACAGAGTTATTTGTGTAGTACAAATTGAGCTATGAAGTTTTTGTTTGCCAATTATAATTTCCTAAGATTATTTGTTGGAGCTAACAGTGTTTATATTGTTTCAACAGTTGTGCCTATCATTATGATATGCATGTTTGGTTTCATGTTTGGTTATGGGTTAATAATTTTTGGTTAAGAGAGAATAAAATATTTCAGCTTGAGAATGAAGTTTTAGTTAATTTGGTGGAGCCGATAGTGTGACGCAACACATCTACTCATATTGAGTTGTGCGGTCCTTTTATGGTGCATGCTTTGTTTATCCATTGGAGATGTTGTTGGAGAGTTGTAGTGTTTCTCTAATATGAGTTAAAGAAGGTTCTAATAGGTCAAAATGATTATATCTTTTGGAGAAGACTACTTATATCCCATCAGTTGTGATCACTTAGAAGACAAGGAAGAGGAAAAAGAAAATGAAGTGAAGAAAAGAGCAGAGGAAAAAGTGCAAACTATTGGGCTAGTAAAGCTATATGTGAAGAAAAAGAGATTGTATCCTATCCATTGGAACTGATCAAGATAGAAGGTCTATTTCCTAGTTCACCAAGATCCAGATATAGTGTGTATATGTTGTGCAAAAGGTTGCAGCCTTCACCATTTGAGCAATGTGCTCTCACACAATGTGTCCTCACCCCTAACAAGATTATTTATAAGACACTCCTAATAGGGGCCAACCTTTGACTAGGTCACTATACTTTATGCATTGTAAAGATCAAATCCTAATAGGGTTGTAAGATCTTCTAACAGGGATCATTATACTCTAGTGTGGTTTATAGTGGGTTCTAATTCCCACCAAGGTTTTTACCTACATAGGTTTCCTCGTAACCAAAATTGTAGTGTTATGTTAAGTGTTATCTTATTGTGTATGTGCTTAATGTTATTCTATACTTAGTTGGATAAATAATTTAATCTTGTAGATAACTAATTCACCACCCCACCCTCTGAGTTATCTCTTGGGACTATTCCTAACACTAATCACAATTTTTTCATTAGGCCTCGGTATCAATTTCCATGTATTTTTTTCTATATTTTCTCAATCTCTACATTCATTACTTTAATCCAATCATCATTTTCCAATGCATCTTTAATAGTTTGAGGTTCAAATTCACAAACCAAACATGTATTATTCCTTAACTTACTTCTTGTCATCATTCTTGTTCCTTTGCATATTTTTCTAGTATAGGTTCAAATCTTTGTTCTTCAATGTTTTCTCCACTTGGTGCATGATCATCATTCTCTTTAGTAGCTCTTTTTTGTTTCTCACTCTTTGAGGGTTCTTGATAGCAGTATTATATAACTTCATAACTCTAGACTATTGCTTGGGTAGAGTGTCAAGATATTCTATGTAAACAAATCTACCATACTCTTATAGTTACTTCTTTCTATCTTCATCATTTTTCTTAGAAAACTCATCAAGTCTCACATTTTGACTTTCAACCATCTTATTAGTAGTCTTGTTCAAACATTTATAAGCCTTGCTTCTAGTAGGGTAGCCTAGAAATATGCCTTCATTACCTTTTGAATCAAATATTCCATTAGGTGTATAACCATATCATAGCTCATAAGGTGTCTTATTTATTAGTTGTACTCAGTTCAGTGTAAAAGTATCAATACTGACAACCTCTCTATAGTAAATTTGTGTAACATCTTTTTCAATCTTAAATGTTCTAGAACAATTAACAATTGACCTATTCCTTCTTTTAGCAATCCCAATCTATTGAGATGTCCTTGGTGTTGATACTCCATGCTCATTACAAAAGTTAGTAAACTCATCAAAAATGGATTCACCACCTCTATCTAACCTCAAGCATTTTAGTTGCTTACTAGTTTCTTTTTCTACTTTTTCTTTGTACCACTTAAACATTTGAAAACCTTGTAATTTTTCTTTTAAGAACATGAAAGACATCATTCTATAGAAGTCATCAACAAACAAGATAAAATATTTATCTCCATAATAACTTTGAGTTCTCACTGGACCACATAAATCAATATGAACCAAATCCAAAATTGCATTAGATGAGTATTGTTTTCTCTTAAAAATAGACTTTATCATTTTACCCATTTGACATTATTTGCACATCACTTGGTAAGGATTACACATACTCGGTAAACCTCTAACTTTCCTTTTCTTATTGATCTTTACCATGTTACCAAAATTCACATGACATAACCTTTTGTGCCATAACCAAACATCATCATTCTTAGCCAACAAACAAGAAGTTTCAGTATTGTTTAGATAAAATATGTTACCTCTAAATTTTTCACCAATACCAATTAGTTTTCCAACATCATCATAGATTTTTACTTTTATTTTATCAAATGAAATTTGGTGACCTATATTATTCATTTGTACTACACTCAAGAGATTATAGTTAAGTCCTTTCACACAATAAGCATTTTCACATCTAATATTTTGTTTAGCAACATAGATCCTTTACCTTTTAGTTGATAGGGTGTATCATTTCCCATTTTCATAGATCTACCATTATAATGTTCAAGATATTCAAACTTATCTTCATCACCAGTCATATGATGTGTGCAACCACTATCAATAATCCAAGTATCATTTTTTATTTCTTTAGAAATAAGTGCCTTTTCTACATACCTTTTTTCTTCTTCATAATCTTCCTTCAATGCAACAAACACCACTTCTACATCTTCATCATTTTCATTCTCAATGTCAATATTTTCTTCAACTAGACAGCATGTGTTTTTACCTTTATCTCTGTAGTGTCAATTCTCTCTATTTCCATGTTTTCGGTTTCCTCTATGATCTCGGTACTCTTTTCTATCATTCTTTCTTTCATTTGATCTTTCACTTGTCTTCTCATTGTCATTCATGTCAGGACATCTTGTAGCAATATGACCAATATCTTTACATTTAAAACATAATAAGGGTAGTTTACCTCGGTATTTTCCTTTTCCTTTTGGTAGCCTTCTATCTATTAATACTTCAAGTTCATCAAGCTTGTCCTCTTCATCTTTAGTATCACTTCTATTTCTTATTTGATGTCTATTGCTTGTTCAAAGTTTCCTCTTCAATAATTCCACATTCACCTCGGATAGAATTCACCATTTCCTTGACTTGGGTATTGTAATGAATAATGTTTTCACCTTCTTTCATCTTCATATCATCAAATTTCCCTCTCAAGATTTATACCTTTTCCCTAAGCACATTAAGATCTCCTCCATGAACAAGTTTATTTTTATCCCACATCTCTTTTGCAATTGTATAGTTCTTAATGTGTTCAAATTCAACATCTAATAGAGAAGAAGCAATCTCAATCATCTTTGAATTATGTTATTGTCTTTCTTTCATCTGATTGATAGTTAAATGACCAGTAGGAGTTATGAATTCATTCTCTAAATAGTATAGTGAAGAGTCTCCAATGTCTAATAGATATAGCTTCATCCTTCTTTTCCATGTTGAGAAATTGTCTTTGTTCAGCTTTGGTACCTCTATTTTATACATCTTTATGTCTTTCACTTAAGTCCTTCAAAATTCTTCCTTTAAGAACTTGTGTTCTGATACCAATTGTTAGATAAATGAGAGGGGGGGGAGTGAATCAGTTAAGTCAAGTTATCCTATAGTCCTAAATTCCTCCATAATGTATAAAACCAATTCAGCAAATAAACATAAATAGCTCAGTAAACACTTGATTGTGTCTTTTTGATTCATTAACTGACTCCCAGTTAAATTGTTTAGTATGTATACTGGTCAAACTAGTAATTGTAATGTGTAAAGAAAAATAATAACTCGTCACATGAATAAACATATAACACCTTATTTTTAATGTGGAAACCCTATTAATGGAAAAACCACTGAGGATCGGTGCCTGAAATATTCTCACTTGTTTGAAGTGAGATCGGTTAAGAGCCAACCCTGTTAAAGGTTACAAAACACACTGTAAGGTGCATGAAATTCTTAGAGTATTTT
Source organism: Chamaecyparis obtusa (assembly GCA_027943335.1). NCBI lineage: Eukaryota > Viridiplantae > Streptophyta > Pinopsida > Cupressales > Cupressaceae > Chamaecyparis > Chamaecyparis obtusa. The sequence goes on from BSBK01003158.1 coordinate 462,720, forward strand.
TCACTAAAATTTCTCTATGACCATACATTCACTTGGGTCAATAAGAAAATAAGAAACATTCATTAAATTTCACAATAAAATAACAAAGACTATTAAGTCTCACTCGGTTAAGAGATTTTGTTTGGAGAAATGGTTAGAAATCAATAGAATATGACCTGACTCAAATGAAAATTCACTTGCCAATATTTATATCTATGATAAGCTCAGTATAAATCTATTAATCATAGTCTCTTCAGTATCCTTCTTCTTGTAACTCACTTCTACTCGGTTAATCTCCTTGTGATGCTCGGTGTTGTTTATATAATTGCTCGGTTCTCACTTCAACCTGTCTGACCAGATTCACATGTATATAATCCTCTCTTCATGCACATAAATATTTTTGAATTTATTTTATCGTTATATAGACATGATAAACCATTTTTTTTTAGCCATATATTTTCCCTCTTAATCTCCAGCATTGATTTTGCCTCTTTAACCTTCCTCAGAACTTTTTCCTTGAAACATTTTCAATCTTCATCATCTAATCAACCTTGAATTTTTTTAGTCATAGATATTCATAAAAAACTTTATTTTTATCCTTAGAATCATCTAGATTCAACCAGCTCATTATATCATGTCAGAAATCACATGTTCCTCCTTATTTCTCACTCTTGATCAATACTATAATGTGTCAGTTTCTTCCTTTTCAATTAACACTGCACTCAGTATGCAGTACACCAACTTGGTGTAAACTACATCTTCTCAGTGTACACTAAGTTCTTCATATACTGACCACATTAACTTGTACATTCTTGATCTTCAATACTTAACATAATCATGTAACACAATCAAATCACTATCATAATGTCATAGGCTCCTCAATAAGTTACCCAATGAATACCATATTCATAACTTAATCCTACATCTCATTTTCATGCTAATATCTCTTTCCTTCACCAATATTATCTTCTTCATATATTCACAACTAACATGATAAGTACAGTAAAAAATAGTTGACATTAATGACAATATAAAAATTGATCTAATGTCTCCCATGTATCTTGTAGCTCAGTGATCATCTTCACATTTTGTTCTACAAGTAGTTCTTTTGTTGTAGTCTAACACTTGAGATCATTTCATTTGAGTTTTATGTTTTGAATGGTTTTGACACCATTTTGTAAGGCCAAAGAGGCAATTCACTTTGTACACCCTATAAGGACCTAGCATGTCAATATGGGTCATAATTTCTCAAAAAAGTAGGTGAAAGTTAGATTTTGTGTTTTTAAGTCCATTCGGCCATTTTTGGAAAAAAAATGATGTAATAAGGTTCATGTCATGGTTAGAGTTTAAAATGGTCCAAAAGGTACAAAGTTGTAAAAATATTGTATAACAACTTTTGAGAAACTTTTGCAACCTTTCCTCTAATGACTAAATGAGTTTAAAATTTAGTTGGAACTAGCACCAATGCTCAAGAAACATTTTTAAATGCCTCATGGAGGAGAGGCATGTACATATCGATGAAGTTTTGATGAATTTGATTGGACTGTTATGAGAATTCCATGATTTTATTTCTCTTATTGTGATTGTATGGTGGTGTATGGATTGGAAGACTCATTAATTGCACATGTTTGAGTAGACTAGTGAATAACCTTCCTTTTGTATTTGGTTTAAAGTGATTTGGTGCATAATTGAATAAGTTGGAGAAAATTTAGTAAAGACTTGTTCAAAAACCCTTACTAACCTAGGGTTTGTATTTCACTCATTGAAACCTAACATTCCACTAGTCAAATTGGCTAAAACCTTTTAGAATTTTAGGTTTGTATGTATACATTAAGATGCAAAAAAATTAGAGAGGTCCCATCAAATGGATATTTTTAAGATGATGCCTGGGCTTGGCATTCCTTATGTGATAAGCCAAGAAACATAGAAGTGTATTGAAGACATACAAAATATGGGTTTGGGAGAAAACTAATGGTGGATATGTTGTTACTATGACTACATAGAGGTGTCACAACTAGTGATTAAGAGAGATAACCCTTTGGGTTAATAGTTCATTTGTAATCTCAACCTATTAGCCCTATTAGGCATGTTTGAGAAGTGGGCATTTGACATAGTCAAAGATGGAACCCAGATTAGATTTTGGAGTATATTTTTTAGAGAAGAAAAGGGTATTTAAAAGTGTAGTTTATTTGGGGTCTCATTCAGGAGTTTTGAGAGTTAAAGTTAAAAAGTTCGATTAGGAGGGCTACTAGCGATTAGTGTCCTAGAAGGCTAAATTCCTCAAATGGTGTAATGGGTCTTTTCCACTGAAGGTTAAGGTTGTTTTTAGGACATTATGACAATAAGGGGAATCTATAACATCCAAAGCCCTCTTTGCAATGTGGTGTTGAAGTAATCCTTAGACTCTAGGGGGAGATACAAAATAAGGTTGATGTGAGAAGTTGTATTCCAAGAAAAAATAGGATTTTTCAAAGTGAGGAAATAAATAGAGTGAGTTGTCTAAGATAAAAATCTCCAAGTGTGTATTATCTAGGAGAATTATTGGAATAATCAAGGGTTTTCCATACTTTATCATAATCTCTTCATCATATTTGTATTAGATCCAATTAAACTTCTTAATTTTGGTGTATGTCAGTAGAAGAGAGCAAAGGAGAGGCTAGCATAATGCCTCCAAAAGGGATGAATGAGAAATGGAAAAGAGGCTCCAAGAGATGGAGCAAAGGATGGGAGAAAAGTTACAGACCATGTTCAGTGAAGAGTTAAAGAAGATAAAGGATAAAGAGAGAAGGGATGAACGTAACAATAAAGACACTTAGTATGAAGAAGAGGAGTTGGAAATACCTCCAATCAAAGACATACCTATAGACCAAATGGTGTTTGTAGTTTCTTTGAAGGTAGGACACAAAGAATCATTTGAGGCTAAGGTATATGTCCCTACCTATAGTAGAAATTTGGATCGTGATGAAATTGTAGAATGGATAGATTCCTTGGAGAACTATTTTGAGTATAAGGAAGTGGCCAAAGATAGGAAAGTGAAATTTTCTAAGACCAAATTTAAAGGGTTTGCATTGGTATGGTGGAACTATAACTAGGGTGAAATAGTGAAGATGGGAAAGAATATGATCAATTCCTGGAGTAGAATAAGGTCCTTGATCAAGAAAAAATTCATGCCTAATGATTACAAGATTCAATTTATCTAAAAAATACATAACCTAAAATAAAAGGATTTGGAGGTGGCTTCCTATAAAGCTGAATTCCACAATTTGAGTTTGAAGGAAAAACATTATGAATATGAAAGAGTGATGGTTTCTTATTACATGAATGGGTTTAGGTTTTCCATACAAGATGAACTAGTTTAGTGATCCCAAGAATAGTAGATGATTGTTTTCAATTGGCTTTGAGGTATGAAGAGAAACTTAGGATAAAAGGAGAGAAACATAATAAGGGAAGAGGATAAAGTAATTTAAGAAGAAGAGGAAGTTCTGGGGGAATAAATGAGTCTCAAAAATCCCATGGAGTGTCTAGCCACCAAGAAAGAAGTGGACACTTGGGTTTTGGAGGAGGATATAGAGGAATGAGATCCAATGGAAGGGTTAGGTTTGGAGGACCAAGGAGATGATATAATTGTTATCAAGTAGGGAGAACCATGAAAAAGTGTTAGGAGAAGAAAGCTTCAAGCTCTCATGGAGGAGAGAGAAGGAACCAAGTAGTCATAGAGAAAGATTGTGAAAGTGTTAATTCCTCAATTTGAAATACAAGTCCTACACATGATGGAGAAAATGTAATGTTGAGGAGGACCTTGGTGAGGGTGTTATAAGTGCAAGAAACCCCTCAGAGAAAGGCCCTATTCAATACTACATGAAAATCCTATGGAAAAATATGTAAAGTCATAGTTGATACTAATTCAATTAAAAATTTAGTCTTAGTAGAAATGGTAAATAAACTAAAGTTGAAAATATTTTCCTATCCTAACCCATACAAAGTATCATGGTTAAATAAAGGCCGTCATATTTTAGTTGAACAATCATGGATAGAGTTTGAGATAGGGGAGTACAAAGATATGATTTTGGGTGATGTAACCCCTATGGATGCATGCCATTTTTTATTAGGATGCCCATGGGAATATGATGTAGAACTTGAACATGATGAGAAGAAGAAATATTTCCTTGTCACCAAGAATGGGAGGAAGTATAAGATGGATCCCTTTCCAGAACAAAGTGTAGAAAGGAAAGTGGGGTCAAGTGTCATGATAGTGGATGAAAAGGAGATCTTAGAGGTCCTAAAGGAGGAAGGTAATTAGGGATATTTTCTAGTTTTTAAGCCCATTAATAGTTCTGATCTACATAATTAGATGTGAGGCCTCACCCCAAGCCCATCATAGTCTTTTAGTTTCTACATTTTAATTAGACCTATTTGATACTACATTTTGATGCTTTATGGTTTTCTGACACTTCATATTATGCTTTTATTACCTTAGAGGTTTGATGCACATTATGTTATATTTAGATTGATGATTACTGTGATATCAAATTGGATTCTATATTTGTGATTAATTGGATTTTATGAATGTTATGATGTCATGATGATATTTAATTATGCAATGAATTATATATGCAATGATTATGTTACAAGCTTAATTAAGTGATGAATTATGTTTTACATGATGAGTTGTGTGTATGTCATTAATGAATCATTATGCCATATGAATTATGTCTTAATTAGTGATATTGTAAATGAATTATTTTGAGCATGAATGTTATGAATTTACATGTATATTCCTTGGACTACTGATGTTTGATTTTAGTGTGCAAGGAATTAGACCATGGTAAATTCGGGGAACCAAATCATAGACCTATGTGAAATTAGTTCAAACCAAGCTTGCTTATAATGAGAGGAAAAAAACTCAATGTAATTATATTTTATTTTGTAAATGTATTGAGCTTGTATGTCTCAATTTATTTTGAAAACTTGATATTTCATTTTATGTTTGTGAATGCTCAAGTGGAAATGCCATGTGGCATGTGATGTGTGATTTGTGTGTTGTGTCCATGACATGTTCCACTTGAGGATTGGTTGTCCACCAACCTAGGATAGTACTCCTTTAGGATACCCATGTGAATCCCTTGGATAGGGAGCTTGAGGTAGTGTCTTATCAAAGAATTTCGAATTTGATCTTGCCATGAGTTTTTGAGGGGCTTAAAAGGTGTCTAGGGGTGTGTTTAGGCCATTTTTAGTAAGCCCACTTGGTATACCTATGGGTAAGGAGAATTTTTAGCCATAAGACAAACCATAGTTGACTAAAAGACCCCTCCAAAAGTGAGATTTTCAAAATGGCCGAAAATCAACTTTTGGAGCAAGGTCTTGGTAAGAGCTCCATCCATTAGGATGTAAGTCCTTTGCCCACCTTTTTGGCCAACCTTTCTAGAAGCCCATTTTTGGAAAGATATAAGAGGCTTAGGGAAGACCAACCAATTAGAATGCTTTCCTTATCCCTAGGAGTTTGTGGGAAGAAGTGTAGAGGTCTTTTTAGCGGGGACTCTTCATTTTGGGGAGTTTGAACACCCACTCTCTAACTTAGAGACTAGATGAATTTGGAGAAGCTAAGATAGAAGAAAGCTTGGACAAAAAAGGAGCTCATCTTCAACACTCACCATATTTTCTTTGGATCTAGGTTGGTGTCTCCAACTTGTTTTGTTTTCATGTTGCAAGAATAAATTTGTATTGTGTGATGAGAAAGATGTAGTTCTATCTTCATGTTCATGTTAGTTGTTATTTATGTTGAGAAGTTTTGTGCAATGTAAATCTTATTCTCCTTTATATTTTATGGAGATGATGTTTTGTAGTAGTGTTGTAATGTGTTTCATTTTATTTTCTTGTAAAGAGTTTTTTTATTTGGGAGTTCTCAAGGCCACACTGACTCTTGGGAGGGAAGAGTAGCCTTAGGGGTGAAGGGTTTTAGGATAGCTCATGGGTTTAGAGTCACTCCTAAAGGATGAGAGGGAGAAATCATGGAGTATGGGTTCCTTGATGCCAAATCCATGGGGGTCATAAGGGTTTTATTCTTTGGCTGAAATGCCTTGGGGGTCATAAGGGATGTAGTTGAGTTTTGTGTGTGGGAGTAGATGCTTGAGTTATATTATGCCTTGTGAAGGCTTGTATTATTTGTTTTGGTTTTGGATTATTTGTTTTGGTTTTGGCTTATCTTCCCATTGGAGTATTTGGTCCACCTTCACCCCAAAAATTGGTCTTGTGTGACCCTTGTGAAATCCTTGAGAAGGGAATGTTTTCTTCTTGTTGTTGGTAGTTTTTTTTTTTGTGAATATGTGAAGCTTGTGAGTGTTTGTGTAAACCCATTTATGCTTTGGTTCCCCTAGCTCGGGGGTGGCTTCTTAGAAGCTTAGGTTGGGAGGTGAGCATCCCATGGTCTATTGTACTTTTATTTGTAGGTATTGAAGAGTTTGCAGCTTGGAATGGATTTATTTTGTCTCCATGTTTAGCATTGTTGTAAGGAGGTTAGTATCCCTTTTGTAGAAGGGAATCCTAAAGAATTCCCTTGTTTGAGTAGTTGTATAATGATGCTTTTTTGATAGCTATGCAAAATATTTTAGTTGTTAGTTTTTGTATTTTGAAGAATGTATACTAGCCATATTAAAGTTGTAAATGAAGAGGAAAAATTATGCTTTCTAAATGTGGATGTAAGAGAACATTATCTCACCCTAATGGAAATAGATTAGTGGAGAAATATTAATTTTTTTCTTACCTCTTGTTGGTTCTTGGAATAGATTTTACACTCCATGAGACACCAATATACCTAAGACTGATTTTGGGAATGGTCAGTTCCAAATATGGGTAAATCTATAGGTAATTGGACCAACTATAGGGACAAGACTACCCTCTTCACTTTTGGCTCTACAAAACCAAGGCCGGTGCACCTAATCTAGTGACATATAACACTTTTACCACTTTAAACTAGATTCAACAAAGCAGATAATAGCAATAAAGTACTAAACGATAACCAGTCATTCATTGACTCTCCATTGTTGTGAAATAATTGAGGCCTAAATACATAAAACTAAAAGGATTGAAAGGATAGCAAGGATTTGATTTAACTTTTGCAGAATACAACACATTCCAACTAGACATATATCAACATGAAGTTTACTTGCTTCAAATCAGTGCCTTATCCATTGGGAAAATCATCTAGTGCACTATAGAATATAAAGACTAATTACTATTACTTCACCACATATCCAAGTCGTAAATACAAATACCCAGAACCATACAACTTATAGAAATCCTTGTGCAAACCCCATGAACTTGTGTATCATTTAAAGCATAATTTAATCTGATTAAAACTAGAACTAAAGACAAATAACACATGCATAGATAAACTCTATACAAAGAATTAGAACATTCAAAACCCATAAAACTTGACACAGATGGAAAGAAATGGAATTGAAAACTTGAATTAAGAATGAGGACCTAAGCCTCTACATACACCTTTCTTGAAGATTCAAAGCCACTGAAACAATGTGCAAAGAGATCTGCAACTTTCTACTTTGTTTTGATACAAACTAGACTGACCATATCCTAGTCCTTGACTGAAGGTTCAAGATGTAACCTTGTGAACCAGAAAACTAGCAACCTTTGTAAAATGGTCTTGGAAATCCATATATAGGATTGCAACAAGCTAAGGACCATTTAGGGCTCTTTTAGGACAACACAATCAACCCTAAGACTATCAAAATATCTTAGACAAATCTGATACAATTTCAATTCTAGAACATATCTCTTACAAAATATATGCATCCTTACCCAAATTTGATCTCAGAATACATAGTCCATTACTACTCTCACCAACTTGGTTGAATCTAATTTTTAACATCACCATTAGATTCCTCATTTCAGGCCGATTCTAAAAACATATAATACTCATATATTTGGAGAAAAAATGAGTCTTGTAAGCACATTTTCGTGAACAACTTGCATCATTTAAATTTTGATTTTTTGCATAGTTGAAACTTTATCATTTATTTTAATTATTCTGTGCAGACTTCAAATTCTGAAGTGGGCCCCATATGCGACATGGCATGACCTGATTGGGTTGACTAGCCACCTCATCATCCTGTTGGACCTCTGCACACACCTATGACACATGTCACTCTGTGATTAGTCTATCTTGCTAATCGGGTATCCACCTCAGACATCCTTGTCAGATCATCGATTGATACATGTCAACACATAGCTATTTTTCTATAGTTAACCAATGAGCACTTTGTCTTTCCAGAATAGTGCCAACCATTAGATCTGCATGCATCCCAAGGTAGTTGAACAATTGTTGATATAACTGCTTCGTCACTGTCAAGTGCCACATGTCACATTTTGGTTTGCCTGCAATGTGCACTTGGCACCAAATGTATCTCCTTCCCACATCCGTGGGTGAAACATGTCACCATGTCACTATTTTGTAGTGGTTATTCTCCAAGCAACTTCATCTTTGTGCTATTGTGACATCCATTTATCTAGGCACATATCCCAAGGTGACCAATCTACACATTGTATGCTTCACCAAAATATACCTTACCTCACATGTGGGGCCCTCTTGCCAAGTCAACATCTTTGTCATCTACCTCCACCCACGTGCACATGTGAGCAACCTTCCAACTGGGTGTCTACATTTAGACTCTTTCATACTGTGTGCTTTTCTTTATAAACTCCTCATTCTTCTCTCATGGCATCAATGTGCGACAAACCAATTCTAAGTTTATAATAGTTAATTCATTTAAAATCTATCTCTTAGAGCACCCAGCTAGGCCCACCAAATTTGAGAGGCCCCATACACAAAGCCCTCTCTCATTTCACTTTACAACACATACTAAGTGTTGTTTCATTTAAAAGACCTTTCACTTGATGAGAGGATGGATGTGGGATAAATCCCATAGAACAGAAAACCACCAAAAATCTCTCCCCATATCTCAAGTGCACTAGCTCCTCTTTGTGGACTGCAATATAACTCATACTGCAAGGTGTTACCTTTAGTAGATCCCATTGGGTGAGGAGTGCATTTGATATCCTCCAATAGTGTTCAGCCTCTTCTTCAAAATGGTACGCAAGGGTCTGTCTAAATGTGTATCCCCTCCTAAAAAGAGGTATACAGCTCCCTCTTCCCTCGTGTGATGCCACGTTACTGTGCTAAATACAACACACACCTGGCAATCTTTCAATGTCTAAAATATTCTCCCCTTTATTTTTACTTGGGAGCATATGTATATGCCCGCAAATATAAGTACAACCCCAAGTGGGCAGCTCACGCAAGCAAATATAGAAACTCATGCATGCTGCAAGGAAACTCATGCATGCTACTTCCCTCTACAAATAACACTCTCAAGTACACCATGCCATTGCTTTGGTACACACCCTCCATAATCTCCTATGTGCAGCCCTTCACAAACTAATGCACACCTTCATAGTGATGCAGGAGCATCTTGGGTGTAAGAGCAATCTTGCATCACCCAAAAATATTTTTGGTTTTATTTTCAATAAGGGCTATCTTGTGTAGAGCTGTTATTTATGGAAACTTATGATGCAGGAGCATCCTGGGTGTAAGAGCAATCTTGCATCACCCAAAAATATTTCTATTTTTGAATTCAATAAGGGCTATTTTGTGCAGAGCTGCTATTTATGGGAAGTTACTATTTTTGGTAATTTTCGTATGTGCTTAGAATGATCTGATTTCTTTCTTGGAAGTTCATTTTGGTCATATAAGTCTGCCAGTAAAGTTTCATTGCCAGATCAAGTGTATATTGGAAGATATTGAAGATTTTTGGTATTGGCAGCAGGGTACAGAAATTTTGAACTCAGTTTTGAAGGCTTTAGAGGCCCCGGATGAGGTCAAAAATTTGGGTGACGGGCGCTTGCGTGGGTCAAGCCTGTAGAGCGCTTTGTGGCATTTCTAAAATGGGGTTATAATAGCCGATCGGGTCAACTGGTGATGACTTATGGTCTTCGAAAGTTGGGCCACCTGAAATGGCAAAAAAATAATTTTTCTTCAAAATTTCTGTTCGGGTTTCAAAGGTTATCTTGAGCTGACTATGATGTAATAAAATGTAAAATAAAATAATTCTAAGTTTGGTCGGCCTTATTGGCTAAAATTCTGGAACCTTCCCAGGCAGTAAAAAAATTGCCTATATAAGGAAGGTTGTATTATTGTCTTAGGCAGTTCAGAATAGTTCTGGGTAGTAGATCTGGGCAATAATTCGAGGCTTTTTCCTACAGAATATTGTAAGGGAATGCCCATGGGGCTTTGCATATTGTAATTCTAAAAGTTTTTAATTCCACATTTGTGGAGATAATAAGAAGCCAATTTTCTGTTCTTGCATATTGTTGTTGTTTCTCTATTTTTGTTATGTGTTTGTGGTATTAAGGGGAGCACCCTTCATCAACTTACTATTTTTTAGTAAGTTGGTTATATGATCTTAGATTGTTCTGATTTCACATGTGAAATTTCATCCTAGTCCTATCAGCCAGCCAGTAAAGTTTCATGACTAGATCAAGTCTAGTTTTGAAGATATTGAAGATTTTTGGTATTGGCAGCAAGGTACATAAACTTTGAACTCAATTTTGAACACTTTAGCAGCCCCGAATGAGGTCAAATTTTTAGTTGAATGAAGCTTGCTTAATTTAGGTGTTGTAGAGCTCCTTACACCCATTCCAAATTGGGGTCATAATAGTCAATCAGGTCAACGGGTGATGACTTATGGTCTCCTGAAGTTGGGCCACCTGAAATGGTGGAAAATAATTTTCCTTCAAAATTTTTGTTCAGGTTTCAAAAGTTATTTTGAGCTGACTTTGATGTAATAAAATGAAAAATAAAATAATTCTAAGTTTGGTCAGCCCTAAGGGCAAAATTTCAGGAACCTTCTTAGGCAGTGGAAATTTCCTATATAAAGAAGGCCCGTAGTGTTTTCTAGGGTAGTTCTAGGTAGATATGGGTAATGATTCAAGGCTTTGTCCTATAGAATATTGTGAAGGGAATGCCCATGTGACTTTGCATATTGTAATTCTAAAATTTGTAATTCCACATTTGTGGAGTTAATAAGAAGCCCATTTTCTATCCTTGCAAATTATTGTTATTAGTCTATTTTTGTTATGTGTTTGTGGTATTAAACAGAGCACCCTTCATCAAGTGGTATCGGAGCAAGAGTTCTTGAGTGTGTAAACAAATTGCTGACTACGAGGTAGTTTGCACTAGGACTATGGTTAGGGTTTCAGTGCATATTGCAAAAATGCCTCCACGAAGGGAACATGGTGGAAGAGCTGGTGTTGTAACACCTGACGTTAGAGCATTGTAGAGACAAGTGCGAGCATTGCAAGAAGAGATTCGCAGAGGAATAAATCTTAATGTCAGAGATGAAAGTGAGGATGAAGCTGAGGGAAAAGGAAATTCTAATCAAGAAGAAGGTGAAATTTTTAACTAGGAGGAAGAAAGACTTTTTCAGGCCATTTCCAAGATTAGGAAAAGACCTAAGATTGAGGTTCCTGCATTTTTTAAAAATCTTAACCCAGAAGAATTGATCGATCGGATCAATGAATGTGAAGAATATTTTGAGTATGAAGATATTAAGGATCCTAATAGGGTCAAATTCATGAAGGCCAGACTAAAGGGTCTTGCAAAGATCTGGTGGCAAGATATTCAATTGGAGTGAAACAGAAGAGGAAAGGATAAAATCACAAGATGGGATCGAATGGTAGACAAATTGAAGTGATAGTTTATTCCTATTGATTATGAGCTTGACCTATTGAAGAAGATGCAAAGTTTGAAGCAAGAAGGAAGATTTTTTTAGGAGTATAGAGAGGATTTCTATCGAATCCTCATTAGAATAGGCCATGCGGAAGTTGATAATGAGAAAGTTGCTTGTTACCTTAATGGATTGAGGCCAAGCATTCAAGAGGAGCTGAATCTGGTTCGAATGAATAATATTGAAGAGCCATACCAGTTTTCCCTAAATGTAGAGGAAAAGATGAACAAGACATTCAAGAGAAGACAAAATGGAAGAGGTTGTGGTGGATGATCTAGTGGACGGTCATATGGAGGCTGAAATGAAGATCCAAAAAAGAAAGATGAGGCAAGTAGCAGTAAGAATCAGAGGGAAAATAATTCCAATCGCTTCCAGGATTAGAGTAATAAAGATCAGATAGGAAGAGGAAGAGGACAAGGATCTAGAAGATGAGGCTTCCATGGAACATGTTTTCACTCTGGAGAAGAAGGTCATAGGGCATTTGAATGTCCTCAATGCCAAGGAAGGATAGATAGGAGAAACCAAGCCCAGGGCAGAGTTGCACATGTAGATGAAGATGTCAGATCCTCACATTTTGAAGATGCTGAAAGAGGAGAGACACTGATTAATAAAAGAGTCTTGTTGAGTGGTGAGGATGAACCTAAGCAAAGGAGAAGCTTGTTTCACACTAGATGCAAGTGTGTGGGTAAGTGTTGTGATGTGATTATTGATAGTGGAAGCACTGACAATTTGGTGTCAAAAGAGATGGTGACAAAGTTGAAGCTCAAGAGACAAAAACACCCACATCCATATCAGATTGCCTGGGTGTAGGATGACCACAAGGTCATGGTCAATGAACAATGCGTAGTGAAGTTCAAGATTGGCAGATACCATGATGAGGTACTATGTGATATCATATCTATGGATGCATGTCATATGTTGTTGGGTAGACCATGGAAGTTGACAGGTGTGCTATACATGATGGTCATGCAAATACCTATTCCTTGACAAAGGATGGAGTGCAACATAAGCTAAAGTAATTGAATGACATAGAAGAAAAGGTATGTGGTAGTGCAAGAATAACTTTTGTTGATGGAAGAAAATTATTAGATGGTATGAGGCATGAACATGTGTGTTTTTCTTTAATTCCAAAAGCAGGTAAAGAGGAAGTAGAAGATGTGCCTATAGAAGTTGTAGATTTGTTGAATGAGTTTTAGGATATTATATCTGATAATGTACCTGATGGATTACCACCAGTAAGGAAGATCAGTCATTAGATGGACCTAATTCTAGGAGCCAGTTTGAAAAATAAGATATACACAAAATGACATCAACAGAAAGTGAAGAGCTAAATACACAAGTACATGAGCTATTGTAGAAGGGGTTGATTCAAGAGATTCTGAGTGCCTATGTTGTACTAGCGGTATTAGCACCAAAGAAGAATGGATAATGGAGGATGTGTACAGACTCTAGGGAAATAAACATGATCATAATCAAGTACAAATTTCCATTGCCACAGATGGATGATATTATGGATTCTTTGAGTGGGGCTGTGTATTTCTCAAAGATAGATCTGAAGAGTGGATATCACCAAATTCAAATCAGAAGAGGAGATGAATGGAATATTTCCTTCAAGACAAAGGAAGGACTGTATGAGTGGTTAGTCATTCCTTTTGGGCTAACCAATGCACCGAGCACTTTCATGTGGCTCATGAACAAGGTTCTGAAAGAATTTCTGTGTAAGTTTGTCATTGTTTACCTCGATGATATTTTAATTTTTAGTAAGACATTGGAGGAGCATATGATGCATATTCGTATGGTGCTTGAGAAACTAAGAGAAGAGAAATTGTTGATTAACTTGAAGAAGTGTAGTTTTGTGAAGAAAGAGTTAATGTATTTAGGATTTGTAGTTTCAGCAAAAGGTCTAAAAATAGACCCAGAGAAAGTACAAGCTATCCTTGAATGGCCTACTCCAAGGAGTGCTACTGAGGTAAGATCTTTTCATGGTTTGGTTAGCTTTTACAGAAATTTTATCAGAAATTTTAGTAGTATTCATGGACCCTTGACTGAAACAATGAGAGAAGATAGAAGAGAGTTTAAATGGACTAATGGGGCAAAAAAGAGTATTAAATTGTTGAAACAAAAAGTTACAAAACAACCTGTTTTAGCACTTCTAGATTTTAATAAGGTGTTTCAAGTAGACTTTGATGCTAGTGGTACTGCAATAGGAGCTATTACGATCCAAGAAGGTAAACCTATTGCTTATTTTAGTGAGAAGTTAAATGATGCCAAGAGAAAATATTCTATTTATGATCAAAAATATTATGCTATAGTTCAAGCATTGAAAAAGTGGAGACACTATCTACTTCCTAAAGCATTTGTTTTGTATACTGATCATCAAGATTTGCAATATTTCAATAGTCAAGGAAAGTTGAATCAGAGGAATTTGAAATGGGTTGAGTTTTTGCAGAGTTATCCACTTGTTTTGAAACACAGGAGTGGAAAGTCTAACAAGGTTGCATATGCTCTTAGCAGAAGGCAACTATTGCTGATAGAAATGAAGATTTAGGAGATTGGGTTCAAGGAACTCAAGAATTTGTATCTTGAGGACCCTAATTTTGGTGAAGCTTGGAAAGCTTGTAAATAACCTGTTACTCTAGATAGAACTAAGTGGTTGGATTTTATCGTTCAAGATGATATGATATTCAGAGGGAGTTAGTTGTGCATTCCAAAAAGTTCTATGAGAGAGAATCTCATCAAGGAGAAGCACAGCAGAGGATTGGATGGATATTTTGGTGATGATAAAACACTTGCTTTGGTTGGTGAGAATTATTATTGGCCATAGTTGCAGCAAGATGTCAAGAAGTTTGTATAGAGTTGTAGAGTATGTCAAATGACAAAAGGAGTGAAGAAGAATACAGGGTTGTATTAGTCATTACCTATACAAGAGAAGCCTTGGGAGGATATTAGTATGGACTTTGTTCTCAATTTACCAAGGACTTAGCAAGGACATGATTCAATTTTTTTGGTGGTTGATAGATTTTCAAAGATGGAACATTTCATTCCCTACAACAAAACTAATGATGTTGTTCATGTAGCAAATTTGTTTTTCAGAGAAGTAGTGAGACTACATGGTTTGCCAAAGACCATAGTTTCAGATTGGGACACTAAGTTTGTTGGGTATTTTTAGCATACATTGTGGAAGAAGTTGAAGATAGATTTGAAGTTTAGTTCATCACATCATCCATAGATTGATGGACAGACAGAGGTGGTGAATAGGAGTTTAGAAAATTTGCTGAGATGTTTGATTGGAGATAAACCAACAGGATTCGAATTGATTTTACCACAGGTAGAATTTGCATACAATAATTTTGTTAACAAGAGCACTGGTAAATCACCATTCCAGATTGTATATGGAAGTAGTCCAAGAAATGAATCTAAGTTGAGAAAGATAGATAAAGGAGAAAATAGTAGTGTTCAAGCTAAGGATTTTGCAAAACATTTGAAGAACATCTATGAGGAGGTGAGGAAGCATATTACCAAGATGAATGCATAGTATAAGGCTAAGGCAGATGAGAAAATAAGGCATAAGGAATTTTACATTGGAGATGAAGTCATGGTTCATTTGCGAAAGGAGCAATTTCTAGTTCATACATACAACAAGCTGAAAATGAAGAAGTTTGGGCCATGTAAGATACTAAAGAAGCATGATTCAGGAAATGCATATGAGGTAGAATTGCCTACCGAGCTGAATTTTTCACCAGTATTTAACATTTTAGATTTGACAGAAGATCATGATGGAGGTTCCTAAGATGAGATTAAAATAGCATAGTAGAGTATTCCAACAACTAGTTCATATACCAAGGAGATTGAGGACATACTAGATAGTCATGTTGGTAGAATCACATGGAACAAGACATATGAAGAATATCTGGTCAAGTGGAAAGGATGACCTATTGAAGATTCATCATGGCTGACAAGGGAGGAGGTTAACCATCTTGGTTTTCATCTTCACACCTAAGACATGATGGGGTCACTTCTCAAATTACCCTAGGTGTCTGATGCAGGAGCATCCTGGGTGTAAGAGCAATCTTGCATCACCCAAAAATACTTTTGGTTTTATTTTCAATAAGGGCTATCTTGTGCAGAGCTGCTATTTATGGAAACTTACTATTTTTTAGTAAGTTGGTCATATGATCTTGGAATGTTCTAATTTCACATGTGAAGGTTCATCTTAGTCATATCAACTTGCTAGTAAAGTTTCCTTTCTAGATCAAGTCTAGTTTTGAAGATATTAAAGATTTTCGATATTGGCAGCAGGGTATAGAAATTTTGAACTTAGTTTTGAAGGCTTCAGAGGCCCTAGATGAGGTCTAATTTTTGGTTGAATGAAGTATGCTTACTTCAAGTGTTGTAGAGCTCCTCAATACCTTTTTAAATTGGGTTCATAATAGTCAATTGGGTCAACAGGTGATGACTTATGGTCTTCAGAAGTTGGGCCACCTGAAATGACAGAAAATAAATTTCCTTCAAAATTTCTGTTCAGGTTTCAAAAGTTATTTTGAGCCAAATTTGATGTAATAAAATGAAAAATAAAATAATTCTATATTTGGTCAGCCCTAAGGGCAAAATTTTTGGAACCTTCTCGGGTGGTAGAAATTGCCTATATAAAGAAGGCCCATAGTGTTGTCTAGGACAGTTCTGGGTAGATCTGGGTAATGATTTGAGGCTTTGTCCTACAAAATATTATGAAGGGAATGCCCATGTGGCTTTGCATATTGTAATTCTAATATTTGTAATTCCACATTTGTAGAGTTAATAAGAAGCCCATTTTCTATTCTTGCAAATTGTTGTTGTTTCTCTACTTTTGTTATGTGTTTGTGGTATTAGGTAGAGCACCCTTCATCAAGTGGTATTAGACTAGGATTTCTTGAGTGTGTAAATAAATCACTAACTATGAGGTAATTTGCACCAGGACTGTGATTAAGGTTTCAGCGCGCATTGCAAAAATACCTCCATGAAGGGAACATGGTAGAAGTGCTGGTGTTGTAACACCTGAGGTTAGAGTGCTCTAGAGACAAGTGGCAGCATTGAAAGAAGAGGTTCATAGAAAAATGAATCTTAATGTCAGAGATGAAAGTGAGGATGAAGCTGAGAGAGAAGGAAATTCTTATCTAGAAGAAGGTGAAATTTTAAATCAGGAGGAAGAAAGACTTTTTCAGGCCATTTCCAAGATTAGAAAAAGACCTAAGATTGAGGTTCCTACATTTTCAGGAAATCTTAACCCAGAAGAATTGATTGACTATATCAATGAATGTGAAGAATATTTTGAGTATGAAGATATTGAGGATCCTGATAGGGTCATGCGAAGATTTGGTGGCAAGAGATTCAATTGGAGTGAAATAGAAGAGGAAAGAATAAAATCACAAGATGTGATCAAATGGTGGACAAATTAAAGGGATAGTTCATTCCTATTGATTATGAGCTTGACCTACTAAAGAAGATGAAAATTTTGAAGTAAGCAGGAAGATCTGTTTAGGAGTATACAAAGGATTTCTATCGAATCCTCATCAGAACAGGCCATGTGGAAGCTGATAAGGAGAAATTTGTCTGTTACCTTAATGGATTGAGGCTGAGCATTCAAGAGGACCTGGATCTGATTCAAATGAACAATATTGAAAAGGCATACGAGTTTTCCCTAAAAGTAGGGGAAAAGATGAACAAGAAGTTTGAGAGCAGGCAAAATGGAAGAGGTCATGGTGGACGGTCATATGGAGGCTGAAATGAAGATCCAAAAAAAGAAGGCTGAGGCAAGTAGTAGTCAGAATCAGAGGGGAAATAATTCTAATTGCTTCCATGATTAGAGTAATAGAGATTAGAGAGGAAGAGGAAGAGGGAAAGGATCTAGAAGATGAGGCTTCCCTGGAACATGTTTTCACTATGGAGAAGAAGGTCATAGGGCATTTGAATGTCCTCAATGCCAATGAAGAATATACAGGAGAAATGAAGGCTAGGCCAGAGTTGCACATGTAAATGAAGATGCCAGATCATCACATTCTAGAGATGCTGAAAGAGAAGAAACACTGATTAATAAAAGAGTCCTGCTGAGTGGTGAGGATGAACCTAAGCAAAGGAGGAGCCTGTTTCACACTAGATGCAAGTGTTGTGATGTGATTATTAATAGTGGAAGCACTAAAAATTTAGTGTCAGAAGAGATGGTGATAAAGTTGAAGCTCAAGAGATAGAAACACCCACATCCATACTGGATTTCTTGGGTGCAGGATAACCACAAGGTCATGGTCAATGAACAATGCCTAGTGAAGTTTAAGATGGGTAGATACCATGATGAGGTACTATGTGATATCATATCTATGGATGCATGTTGTTGGTAGTATTCTCTATTTTTCCTATCCCCCCCCAGAAATTTTGAAGTTTTTTGTGTCTTCCTAGTTTTTGTGTTGAATCCCTCTGCATAATTTTCATTTCTTTAGGGTTCAAGTTTGGTCAAAATTATAGAAAACCCTAAGTGCTAGGGTAAAATCCCTTTGTGTGCCTTCAAAAATCTAAAAAACCCTAGTTTTCCCTGGCCTTGTTATATTTCTTCATTACCTTTTTGGGCCACTTAAGTGACTAGAAAATGCACATGTGCTTTATCTTTCCTGGTATGTCACCAGTTTGCATAGTCCTTCGATAGTTAGCATTTCTTTACGGTGATTCAGTTACTACAAGGTCATGAGGTCTCCTGTTCCTGGCAGTTTAGCCCTTAACTTTTTGTGAATCCACTAGTGGTTTCATTTTCTTTGGTCATGTGTTCATGTGGTCAGCGGGGCCCAACATCGTAGTTACTTTCAATCTATTAATGGTAGGTGCATGATCTCATGGAATATTCCTTCCCCATCAGATCATGTGACTACCACTTGATCTTCTAGCATGTTGCGGCCTGTGCGTGATGGGTCCTTGTTTGCCTAGTCATCCTGACTTTGTGGCTTTTCATTGGCCATAGGTTTAGTGATGTGGATTGTCAATGGGGCCTGTAGTGAAGGTTTTTAAATCTATAGCTAGCCCATGATCTCAAAGAATATTCCTACCCCATGAGATCATGAGACATCCATTGATTTTAAATCTGACCAGGGATGGTGTTTGTGGGTCCAGTGCCAGGTGTTGTGAAGATGGAGGCTTTCAATTGGTTGGTGGATTTGTGACTTGGTAGATTGTCAGTGGGCCTATTTTTTTCAGCATCCAGGCATGTTTAAAGCCCAAGTAGATTTTGCAGTTGTCGTTATACCACTTGGAGAAGATTCATGCTATTTAGGCATCATGGTATAGCGACAACCATCTGATTTTGTATAAGAGATGCAATATGAGCTGATCGTTGTGTAAATATTTTGTGAACCGTCTGATGTGCCAGGAGGAAATGGATCAACGGCCATGTTTTAAAGATAGATCAAGTGGTTGTTGCCATCAATTTTCAAATGATTCAAGGGTTTTTTTATAGGGTTAGGAGATAGTGCACCGAAAGATCCATATTGCAGGACCATTATTGGTCATTTCTAGCTTGGTTGCATGTGAGAATTTATGAGGTTGATCTTGGTAGTTGTTCCATAATGATATTCCATCATTGGGAGCCTTTGCCAAGCAAAGATTGATAGGTGGGTCATGCATTCTCTACTACAGCTAGAATTAATGAGGCTTTTGTGGTGGATTTTTCCTTGGAGGTGGTACATGGTCAGATCAATTGCAAAGTTTGATGATTTTTTGAATTCATCGGCCATGCGCTTGGAGCCTGTCTTGTCTGCATTCACTGTTTGTTTGAGTTAGGTGATTTTGAATTGTTTTTTTGAATGATCATTAATGGCTTGTTGCAATCCTTGAGATAAAAGGATTTTTCTCCATCATTCAAAGGCATTGGGAGTTAGGTATTCATAATCTTTGGCTTGGTGAGCCCTATTCTTAGTCAAGGTTGTAAGAATTTTGTTTCAGTGCTTGTTAATGAGAGATAAAAGTTGCAGGTCTAAGCTGTAGTTTGCAAGCATGATTTGTTGTGATTGATTGTATGCATAGAAAGGATTCATCATACTTAATACAAATATATGATTCTTCTCTCTGCTCTATGTCAAGTGAGGTAGGCTTTGAGCTTTCTAGTTCATTACATATTATTTTATGTATGTATCTTCATTCTTGAGTTCTGATCTAGGATTGGATTAAATAATGCTCTAGATGGGATATGAGTTTACCCTTGCCTACATAAAGATTCTTTGTAAGCAGTACGGATTGTGGTAAATGTATTTATGGCTATGAATCTCAAATGTTCTCTTATCTATGTATCCTTTATGTCTAAGAAATCTTGCCCAATGGATGAGGCACTGGCCTAAATGAGTAAATCTCTTGTTAACATACATTGATTGAATTTATTGCAGTCCAAATCTTAAAATCAAGAACTATTTTAAATTTTAAATCTTTGGTTGTGTATTTTTGTTACCCCATAGTAATGGAGAGTCAATGAATGTAAGGTTGGAATTTAGTACTTTCTTGCTATCATCTATTATATAAACCCAGACTTTGGTGTGTAAGGTATAGTTTTCATTGGGTTAGGTAGACCCGCCTTGGTTTTGCAGAGCCAGAAGTGAAGAGGGAAGTCTTGTCCCTATAGTTGGTCCAATCACCCTAAGATCCTTTTACATTTAGGAACTAACCACTCCTAAAATCTGTCTAAGGGTATATTGGCAGCCTAAGAGCATAAGCCATTTTGAAACATCAACAAGATGGTGACTCTGCTGGGGAAATGTTACACAAGTCTATAATAACTAATAGGTCATCATTGGAAACACAGGGTTATTCTTGCCCCTTGTCCTATCAAACTCATTAGGATACTTGTTAGTGAGGGAATAGTGTTTTAAGATTCCCAATATACTTGGGTGGTGACTCGAACATCTCTGCAGTAGTGCTAGTCAGTAGATTATTTATAAGATGAGTTATAGAGGTACTAGGTCTCAGAGAAAGGATCATCCTAAAGATAGATTGGAAGAAGGTCTTCCAAGCCCTTCTAGGCCTAGTCAGACAAGGGAGGGAGGAAAACAAAAAAATATGTCTCATACTTGGAAACATAAAGAGGATACAAGACAAGAAAATCAAATCAATCTGGGTCAAGAAGAAAATGTCTTAGAATATGAAGAGGCTATTGATTTGGGGTTGAACCACAATGAGGATGAGTTTCAAGTGGGAGATGTTGAGTCTAAGACTACTCTCCCAGAATTAGAATAAATTTTTGAAGAAGTTTATGAGTTGGAAAGAAGAATCCAAGAATAGGTCGCTATCAGACAACAAAGAGAAAAACATAAAGAGGACAAAGTAAGACATGCCATGATAAAGGCTAAATAGTTAAAGAGGTAGTTATTAGATTTGGAGGCAATTAATAATGTCTCAGAGCCTGAAAAAATAGAGGAACAACCTATTGTGCAAAAGATGTATGAGATAACTAGACCTAGAGATAAAGGCAAACAAAGAGTTGTTGGAGTTACAATCAATGAACATGTTAATGATAAGGATCCTTTAGATCAAGAGTTGAGATTAGATGTAGATCTTGAGAAGGCTAGAAAGGAGAAAGAGATGTGGGCCAAAGAACTTGAGAAAGTAGAATTGGAGGCTACTGCAACAGAAATGAGGAAGAAGATTGAGTTTCTCAAGCATACTTCAGGATCTTCAAATGTTGTTGTTTCTTATTTGGGACAAGGTGGAAATCATGGTAACCTTGCAACTCAAACAAAAGACATCCCATCACCGGGCACTGCTAAAATTTCTACTGTTTCAAACACAAGGACATCTACATCTCAAGGAATGGATCCACCTCAAGGAGGTCTTGTTCATGAAAGGTACAAACAACTTATCTTTTTGGGTATTCCTATTTATCCTAATGTAATTCCTAATGAAATTAGAAAGAAGCTCCCTAAATTTGCTAGAAACAATGTCATCACATGTGAGGAACATCTAAAGAACTTTATTGATGTAATATATGATTATAATATTGAGCCTGATGATGTTGTAATGAAGTTATTTGTATAGTCTCTAACTGAAGATGCTAGGGACTGGTTTAGAGGATTCCCCCATGCCAATATAGGGTCTTGGAATGAATTTAAGAATTTTTTTCAAGGAACATTATGGTGATAAAACAAATGAGGGTTTTATTTTGAATGAATTCAATAACATAAAGAAAAATCAGAATGAAGATGTTCTTGAATTTAATATAAGATTCCAAAAAGCTATGCATAGGCTCCTACATGTTATCAAATTAGATGATAGGGTGTGTCTTGTGACATACTTAAATGCTTTTGATGCAAAGATGGGGTATCTTTTAAGGGATAAAAACCCTAAAAATCTTGGGGAGGCTTACAAGTTGGCTATTAACATAGAGAGTGATAGAAGAATATTAGGAAAATTAGGGAGAAGAGATGATTGTAGGCCTCAAGTACAAAATAAGAAAGAGATGGGAAGGTCTGCAAACTTTAAACCCAAAGAGGAGGATAATCTAAAATAGATTCTAAATGCTTTAGAGGTTCTGAGCCCTGATGAAAAAAGAAACAATAGGGTTGTAACTAATGACTGGTCGACTTCTATAATTTTAGCTAGTAGCCAAGAATGCAAAATTACCCATACAATACTCAGTGGAAGGATGGCAAGCCCATTTTTCCAGCTAAGAGGGATACGCCTGATGATAGGATTCCTAATCCTTTGAAGAGAAATTCAGTTAATATGAGTGATAATATCCCATGGTGTGCTACTTGTCAATCTCCTCACGGTCCAGAATATTGTGTTATTGCCTTGAATCTATCTAAGAACTAGGAACAAGATGAGCAATATGATAAAAATGGATGTGCAATGACTTCTTCACATGTGTGGGATGAGGTTGACTCCACTAATGAGATTGAGAATCAAGATGTTGTGGGCTCTAGAGCTAGAAATGAGGTTTTCCATCAGCAAGTTTTCTATGATGAAGAGGAGGAAGAATTTGATGATGTTGGATGTGGTGCCATGAAATTTGAGGAGCATGTTTCCTTAAGGCGACCTTCTGATGAGGAAATTGCTCAAATCACTGCAGACATGGTCACTCAAGCGAAGAGAAATTACAATTTGAGAAATAGGATAGTTGGGTAAACCGAGTAGCATGTTTATCAAGAGATCAAAAAGGAGTACACAACAACCTGAGGGAAAGGGGAAAGGTGTTGATGTTGTTAGCCAGGTGAAAATAAAAAAGAAGATTGGGCCTATTGCAATACCTAAAGGTAAATCAAGGACATTAGAAGTAGTTGTTCCCTTACCCTAGAAGGAAGATGAGTCTCTACACAAAGATAAATCTGACTTGATTGTCCGAATAGAGGATAAAGATGTCACTATTTTTAAGGGGGACATGGATGACTAGAAGTATGTTCCCATTGATATGACTAAATTGCTTTCACAAATGACTATCAAAGTTCCACTTTTGGAAATGATGAGGATAGAAGAGCATAAGGTGAAGGCTTTGGATTGGGTAAATGGTGCATCTTCTACAAAAGTCCACGGGATGAGTAGAAGTGATAAGCATGTGGCTTCTTTAGATGACACACCTAATAGTAAAAATGAAGAAATCATCTCTAAGATTCCTCAAACATATTTGGATGCAAATGTTGTAAATAATGCATCAGGGATAGTTGATCCTTTCTTTTTGTCTCTTATGATAAATGGAAAATTATTGAAGAATTGCAAGATTGATTCTGGGGCATCAAATACTGTCATGCCTACAGAGATCATGAAGTCACTGGGACTAAAATTTGATACACCTCATGGAAGATGCCAAGCTGTGGACTCAAGAGAGGTGCCAATTATTGGTACCATTAAGGATTTGCCTTATAAATTAGTAGCATTTCCTAACAAGCAACTAACCATGAGTGTTCTAGTGGTTGATATCCCTCCATAGTATGGGATGCTATTATCTAGGAGATGGAGTGCTTCTATGGGAGGAAGTATCTAGTGTGACTTGTCTTTTTATACTTTTAATATTGGAGGAGAAAGTGTGAGGGTGTCAAGGGAAACTAGAACTCCACATATGATTGAGGAGAATGAAGATGATAACATGAATTGTTTTGTGGACACTGACATTGGTTCTTTCCAAGTTCAAGAGAAAGGGGTGCAAGAAAAGGTCAAGCCTGTCCCTCTAGCTAATGATGAGGATAAAATGGTAGAAGGTAATGTCTTATGGAATTTATATTTGATGGAGCAATTTCAAAGGAAGGTGCTAGAGTAGGAGTGTTTTTGATATCCCCAAATGGTAAAACTTTTAAGTTTTCTTTCACTCTCTTGATTCCTTGCACAAATAATGTTGCTGAATATGAGGCCCTACTGATTGGTTTGAGACTAGCATTAAGACATGGGATTAAACATCTTAGGGTGATTAGTGATTCTGAGTTAGTAATCTCTTAGATTAAATCAAAGTATGCATCAAAGAATCAAAGACTAAAACAATATAGAAATGTTGTTTGGGATGAAATTGAAGGTTTCAGTGCTTTTGGTATTGATTGGGTGGATAGAAGCCAAAATAGGATGGTTGATTTATTGGAAAACATAGCACTAAGGCTAGAGGATATCACTTTTGTAGGGATATCTGAAATTGGGCTTATGTCTAGGCCTTCTATCCCAGACAATGTTGAAAATTGGCAAGTATTTTTTGATGATCAGGATATACTAAGATTCTTGTAGTGTGAGTCTCACTTTTGTGGTCAGGAGATGGATTTCAACACTTATGCTGACATCAAAAATGGGAAAGAAAATGTTCTTGGGAAAGAAGTTTTGTAATTGAAGTCAAATAGGGTCCCAAGGGGATTGGTTGCTCTTGAGAGGGCATTTGACAATAAAGAAAGGGCTTGTTTTACTAAATTTGTTGATAAGATCAATGATTTGGAGGAAATAAATCTAGGAACAAGTCAGGTACCCAAAAATATTTATATAGGTAGGTGTTTGTCTCCAAGAACTAGAAAAAATCTGATTGACCTTCTCAAAAAATTTAGACATGTTATTGCATGGTCTTATGATGATTTGAAAGCCTATAGAGAAGATCTGTTCCAACATGAGATATCACTAAAAGAAGGTACCAAACCTTTTAGGCAAAAATTAAGACCTGAATCCTACCTTGGCACCAAAAATGTAGGATGAACTCAAAAAGATGATAGACACTGGGATCATCAAGCCTGTCAGACATTCTACTTGGGTGTCAAACTTGGTTCCAGTCAGAAAAAAGTATGGTGACATTAGGTTGTGTGTTGATTTTAGAAATCTGAATGTCAATTCTTTGAAGGATAATTATGGTTTTCTGAACATGGAAAATATGTTGCAGAGAGTTACTGGATCAGAGCTAATGTCCATGATGGATGGCTTCTCTGGATATAATTAGGTCATGGTCAAGGAGTCAGAATAGTTTAAGACTACATTCACTACCCCCTAGGGAACATATGTTTACGTTAGAATGCCCTTTGGTTTGACAAATTCTGGAGCTACTTTTCAGAGAGCCATGGATGTGGCCTTTATAGACTTTATAAACAAGTTTTTGGTAGTATATCAGGATTATCTCACAGCATATTCAGATAAGGAGAATCAACATTATGAGCATCTTGAGAAGATTTTTATCAGGGCTTTGGAATATGGGGTTTCTTTGAATCCAAAAAAGTGTGCTTTTGGTGTTGTGGAAGGCAAACTCTTGGGACATATTGTGTCTAAGGATGGAGTGAGGATTGACCTTGAGAGGGTTATGGCTATAGATAGGCTTTCCCCACCTAGAAATGTTAAAGGAATACAATCCTTCTTTGGGTAGGTCAACTTTCTAAGGAGATTTGTTACAAATTTTGTAGAAATTAGTATCCCCATCTCTAAAATGTTGAAAAAAGAGGCAAAGGTTGAATGGAATGAAGAAGTAGATGAATTTTTCAAAAGTATCAAAAAAGCCATCAAAGATGCTCCATTTTTAAGAACACCTGATTATGGTAAGCCCATGGAGATTTTTTCTTTTTCCTCTTGTCATATAGTTGCAGTAGTTTTATTGTAGAAGAATTCAGATGGATATGAACAACCCATATCATTTTTTATTAAATCCCTACAAGTAGAAAAACTAAAATATGACATTACTGAGAAGTAGGCTTATGCCCTAGTCAAAGCAGTTAAGGCTTTTAGATGTTACCTTTTAGAAGCTAAGGTGATTGCTTATGTTCCTAGTGCTGCAGTTAAGGATATATTGGTACAACAAGAGGTTTGAGGGAAAAGATGTAGATGGATCAACAGGATCCAAGAATTTAACATTGACATTTAGGTTACAAAGTTGATAAGAGGCTTAGGTCTTGCAAAGTTAATGGCACAAAGCAACTTAGTTGCCAATCATGTAAATATGTTAGAAGAAGAACAAAGGCCATATATTTGTGATATGGATTACTGTGACTAGTACAAGGATGCTATTGGTTACTTGCAAAAATTGGTCCTTCCCCCAAAAATGGATGAAAACAAAAGGAGAATTGTCAAATTGCAATCTGTAAGGTATGCTATTATACATGGTAAATTATGGTGGAGAAGAAATAAGGAGTGTTACTAAAATGCGTAGACCATGAGAGATCTAAAGCCTTGTTAGATGAAATGCACCAAGGTGTTTGTGGAGGGCACTCTATGGCAAAGACCATAGCTCACAAGCTTCTTAGGTCTAGATTCTGGTGGCCTACAATTTTTAAAGATACACATCAGTTTGTAAGAAAATGTGATGCATGTCAAAGATTTGCTAGTAAGTTAAAATTTAATGGGAATTTGCCACTCAGGCCTATTGCAATTCAGGCTCCTTTCTAGAAGTGGGGTATAGATTTTATTGGAGAGATTCCAAACAAGTCTAGTGGTGGAAATTCTTATATACTGGTGGCAACAGACTATTTTACCAAGTGGGTTGAAGCTATCCCAACTAGAAAGGCTACTAGCAAAGTTGTGACAGATTTTGTAATGCAAAATATTCTTACTAGATTTGGTTGCCCAGAGGTAATTGTGGTTGATAATGCAATATGTTTTAGATCACAAGAATTTAGTGATTTTTTTCAGTAGTATGGGATACAAATTTCATTCTCTTCCCCATATCATCCACAAGGAAATGGCCAGGTTGAGTCTAGTAACAAAAGTCTAATTAAGATTCTCAAGAGAGTATTGGATAAAAATAAGAAAGCTTGGGACTCAAAGTTATGGTTAGCATTGTGGGCTGATAGGGTAACTGTAAAGAAGGCCATAGGTTTTTCTCCCTTTGATTTAGTGTATGGGATAAATGCTAGATTGCCTCAAAATAATCTATTGCAGATGTATAAGTTTATCTAGGCATATGATGAAGATTTAGATGATGAGATGAGGGTAAGAATGGATGAGTTGATCCAATTGGATGACGTGAGGAGAGATGCACATGAAAGAAATGAAAGATTGTAGAGGTAGTGTAAGAATCTATTTGATAAAAGGGCTACCTAGAGAAGTTTTGAAGTAGATGATCTTGTTCTGATGTGGAATGCAAGATTGGAAGATAAAGGAAAGCATAGGAAGTTTGATCCTATCTGGTTGGGCCCTTATCTTACTAAGAGAAAATGGGGAACAGATTCTTATGTCCTGAAGGATTTGACTGGTGGTACTTTGGAATTGCCTGTTCATGGACAATTCCTAAAGTTTTACTTTTCCTGAAGTATCTTTTCCATGAGCAGTATTTTAGGTTTTCATCTGTATAGTCATGTTGTTTTTGGGTCAAAGTTTTGATTTGGTCTGCTCTCCCAGGAGATTCTAGCTTACTCATTGTATCTATAGGAGATACACGTCCCCGAGTATGAGCCACTGTTGGTAGTATTCTCTATTTTTCCTGTCCCCCCCCCTTTGAAATTTTGAATTTTTTTGTGTCTTTCTAGTTTTTGTGTTGAATCCCTCTGCATAATTTTCATTTCTTTAGGGTTCAAGTTTGGTCAAAATTGTAGAAAACCCTAAGTGCTAGTGTAAAATCCCTTTGTGTGCCTTCAAAAATCCAAAAAACCCTAGTTTTCCCTAGCCTTGTTATATTTCTTCATTACCTTTTTGGGCGACTTAAGTGACTAGAAAATGCACATGCGCTTTATCTTTCTTGGTCTATCACCAGTTCACATAGTCCTTCGGTAGTTACCATTTCTTTTTGATGATTCAGTGACTGCAGTGGTTGTGAGGTCTCCTATTCCTAGCGGTTTAGCCGTTAACTTTTTGCAACTCTGCTAACGGTTTCATTTTCTTTGGTCATGTGTTCACATGGTCAGTGGGGCCTGGCGTCATAGTTACTTTCAATCTAATAGTGGGCACATGATCTCATGGAATATTCCTTCCCTATGAGCTAATGCGACTACCACCCGATCTTCCAGCATGTTGCAGCATATGCGCGGTGGGTCCTTGTTTGCCCAGTCATCCTGACTTGGTGGCTTTTCATTGGCCATGGGTTTAGTGATGTGGATTGTCAGTGGGGCCTATAGTGAAGGTTTTTAAATCTACGGCTAGCACATGATCTCAAGGAATATTCCTACCCCATGAAATCATGCGACATCTATTGACTTTGAATTTGACCAGGGATGGTGTCTATGAGTCCAGTGCCAGGTGTTGTGAAGATGGAGGCTTTTCATTGGTCGGTGGATTTGTGACTTGGTAGATTGTTAGTGGGGCCAATTTTTTTGGTGTCTAGGCATGTTTAAAGCCTGAGTAGATCTTGCGGTTGTCATTATACCACTTGAAGAAGATGTATGTTGTTTAGGCATCATAGTATAGCGACAACCATCCAATTCTATATAAGAGATGCGATATGAGCTGACCATTGTGTAAATATTTTTTTGAACCATCCGATGTGCCGAGAGGAAATGGATCGATGGCCATGTTTTAAAGATAGATCAAGTGGCCGTTGCGGTCAATTTTCAAATGATTCGAGGGTTTTTTTATAGGGTTAGGAGATAGTACACTGAAAGAGCCATATTGTAGGATCATTATTGGTCATTTCCAGCTTGGTTGCAAGTGAGAATTTATGAGGATGATCCTAGTAGTTGTTCCAGCATGATATTGCTTCCTTGGGAGCCTCTACCATGGAAAGATTGACAAGTGGGTCATGCATTCTCTACTGTAGCCAAAATTAATGAGGCTTTTGTGGTGATTTTGTCCTTGAAGGTGGTACATGGTTGGATCAGTTGCAAAGTTTGATGATTTTTTTATTTCACCGACCATGCGCTTGGAGACTATCTTGTTTGCATTCACTGTTTGTTTGAGTTAGGTGATTTTGAATTGTTTCTTTTACTGATCATCAGTAGCTTGTTGCAATCCTTGAGGTAAAAGTATTTTTCATCATCATTCAAGGGCATTGGGAGTTAGGTATTCATAATCTCTAGCTTGGTGAGCCCTATTCTTAGTTAGGATTGTAAGAATTTTGTTTCAGTACTTTTTAATGAGAGATAAAAGTTGCAGGTCTAAGCCGTAGTTTGCAGACATGATTTGTTGTGACTGATTGTATGCATAGAAAGGATTCATTGTACTTAATACAAATATATGATTCTTCTCTCTCCTCTATGTCAAGTGAGGTAGGCTTTGAGCTTTCTAGTTCACTACATATTGTTTTATGTATGTATCTTCATTCTTGAGTTCTGATCTAGGATTGGATTAAATAATGCTCTAGATGGGATATGAGTTTACCCTTGCCTACATAAGGATTCTTTGTAAGTAGTAAAGATTTTGGTAAATGTATTTATGGCTATGAATCTCAGATGTTCTCTGATCTATGTATCCTTTGTGTCTAAGAAATCTTGTCCAATTGATGAGGCACTGGCCTAAATGAGTAAATCTCTTGTTAATATACATTGATTCAAGTTATTGCAATCCAAATCTTAAAATCAAGAACCATTTTAAATTTTAAATCTTTGGTTGTGTAGTTCTATTACCCCATAATAATGGAGAGTCAATGAATGTAAGGTTGACATTTAGTACTTTCTTGGTATCATCTGTTATATAAACCTAGACTTTGGTGTGTAAGGTATAGTTTTCACTAGGTTAGGTACACCTGCCTTAGTTTTGCAGAGCCAGAAGTGAAGAGTGCAGTCTTGTCCCTATAGTTGTTCCAATTACCCTAAGATCCTTTTAATTTTTGGAACTAACCACTCCTAAAATCTATCTGAGGGTATATTGGCAGCCTAAGAGCATAAGCCATTTTGAAACATCCACATGTCATATGTTGTTGGGTAGACCATGGCAGTTTGACAGATGTGTTGTACACAATGGTCATGCAAATACCTATTCCCTGACAAAGGATGTAGTGTGAAATAAGCTAAAGTCATTGAATGACATAGAAGAAAAGGTATGTGGTAGTGCAAGAATAACTTTTGTTGATGTAAGAAAATTCCTAGATAGTATGAGGCATGAGCATGTGTGTTTTTCTTTAATTCCAAAAGTTGGTAAAGAGGAAGTAGAAGATGTGCCTATAGAAGTTGTAGATTTTTTGAATGATTTTTAAGATATTGTATCTGATAATGTACCTGATAGATTACCACCAGTAAGGAAGATCAGTCATCAGATGGACCTAATTCTAGGAGCCAATTTTTGAAATAAGGCAGCACACAGAATGCCACCAGCAGAAAGTGAATAGCTGAATAGACAAGTACATGAGATATTGCAAAAGGGGTTGATTTGAGAGAGTCTCAGTCCCTATGTTGTACCATTGGTATTAGAACCAAAGAAGAATGGAGAATGGAGGATGTGTATAGACTCTAGGGAAATAAACAAGATCACAATCAAGTATAGGTTTCCATTGCCACAGATGGATGATATTATGGATTGTTTGAGTGGGGCTATGTATTTCTCAAAGATAGATCTAAAGAGTGGATATCACCAAATTCAGATCAAAGAAAGAGATGAATGGAAGATTGACTTCAAGACAAAGGAAAGATTGTATGAGTGGTTAGTCATGCCTTTTGGGCTAACCAATGCACCAAGCACTTTCATGCAGCTCATGAACGAGGTTCTGAAAGAATTTATGGGTAAGTTTGTCATTGTTTACCTAGATGAGATTTTGATTTTTAGTAAGACATTGGAAGAGCATATGATGCATATTTGTATGGTGCTTGAGAAATTGAGAGAAGAGAAATTTTTGATTAACTTGAAGAAGTGAAGTTTTGTTAAGAAAGAGTTAGTGTATTTGGCATTTATAGTTTTAGCAGAAGGTCTAAAAATAGACCCAGAGAAAGTACAAGCTATCCTTGAATGGCCTAATCTAAGGAGTGCTAGTGAGGTAAGATATTTTCATAGTTTGGATAGGTTTTACACAAATTTTATCTAAAATTTTAGCAATATTTGTGGACCCTTGACTGAAACAATGAGAGGAGATAGAAAAGAGTTTAAGTGGACTAATGGGGTAGAAAAGAGTTTTCAATTGTTGAAACAAAAAGTTATAGGACAACCTATTTTAGCACTTCTAGATTTTAATAAGGTGTTTCAAGTAGACTGTGATGCTAGTGGTACTGTAATAGGAGCTGTTATGAGCCAAGAAGGTAAACCTGTTGCGTATTTTAGTGAGAATTTAAATGATGCCAAGAGAAAATATTTTGTTTATGATCAGGAATTTTATGCTATAGTTCAAGCATTGAAGAAGTGGAGACACTATCTACTTCCTAAGGATTTTGTTTTGTATACTGATCATCAAGCTTTGCAATATTTGAATAGTCAAGGAAAGTTGAATCATTGGCATTTGAAATGGGTTGAGTTTTTGTAGAGTTATACATTTGTTTTGAAACACAAGAGTGGAAAGTCTAACAGGGTTACATATGCTCTTAGCAGAAGGCAACTATTGCTGACAAAAATGCAGATTGAGGTGATTGGGTTCAAGGAACTCAAGGATTTCTATCCTGAGGGCCCTGATTTTGGTGAAACTTGGAAAGCTTGTAAAGAACCTATTACTCTAGACAGAATGAAGTGGTTGGATTTTATCATTCAAGATGATATGCTATTCAGAGGGAGTCAGTTGTGCATTCCAAAAATTTCTATGAGAGAGAATTTCATCAAGGAGAAGCATAGTGAAGGATTGGCTAGACATTTTGTTCATGATAAAACCCTTGCTGTGGTTGGTGAGAATTATTATTGGCCACAGTTGTAGGAAGATGTCAAGAAGTTTGTACAAAGTTTCAAAGTATGTCAGATGGTGAAAGGAGTGAATAAGAATACAAGGTTGTATCAGCCATTACCTGCACCAGAGAAGCCTTGGGAGGATATCAGTATGGACTTTGTTCTAGGTTTAACAAGGACTCAGCGGGGACATGATTCAATTTTTGTCATGGTTGATAGATTTTTGAAGATGACACATTTCATTCCCTGCAAGAAGACTAATGATGTTGTTCATGTGGCAGAATTGTTTTTCAGAGAAGTAGTGAGATTACATGGTTTTCCAAAGACCATAGTTTCAAATCGGGACACTAAGTTTGTTGGGTATTTTTGGTGTACATTGTGGAAGAGGTTGAAGATAGATTTGAAGTTTAGTTCATCACACCATCCATAAACTAATGGATAGACAAAGGTGGTGAATAGGAGTTTGGAAAATTTGCTGAGATGTTTGGTTGGAGATAAGCCAACAGAATGCGATTTGATTTTACCATAGGTAGAATTTTTATACAATAATTATGTTAACATGAGCACTGGGAAATCACCATTCTAGATTGTATATGGAAGTAGTCCAAGAAATGCATCTGAGTTGAGAAAGATAGATAAAAGAGAAATAAGTAGTGCTGAAGCTAAGGATTTTGCAAAACATTTGAAGAACATCCATGAGGACGTGAGGAAGCATATTACCAAAATGAATGTGCAGTATAAGGCTAAGGTAGATGAGGAAAGGAGGCATAAGAAATTTTAGGTTGGAGATGAAGTCATGGTTCATTTGCAAAAGGAGTGATTTCCAGTTGGTACATACAACAAGTTGAAAATGAAGAAGCTTGGGCCATGTAAGATACAAAAGAACCATGATGCAAGAAATGCATATCAGGTAGAATTGCCTACTCAGCTGAATATTTCACCATTATTTAACATTTCAGATTTGACAGAGTATCATGAGGGAGGTGTTGAGGATGAGATTATAGCAGCACAATGGTGTATTCCAACAACTAGTTTAGATACCAAGGAGATTGAGGACATACTAGTCATGTTGGTAGAAGTACATGGAATAGGATATATGAAGAATATCTAGTCAAGTGGAAATGATGACCTATTGAAGATTCATCATGGCTCACAAGTGAGGAGGTTAACCATCTTGATTTTCCTCTTCACACTTGAGATGTGACTGGGTCACTTCTCAAATTACCCTGGGTGTCGGATGCAAGAGCATCCTAGGTGTAAGAGCAATCTTGCATCAACCAAAAACATTTCTGGTTTTGTTTTCAATAAGGGCTATCTTGTGCAGAGCTTCTATTTATGGAAAATTACTATTTTTTAGTAAGTTGGTCATATGATCTTGGAATGTTTTGATTTCACATGTGGAGGTTCATCTTAGTCATATCAATCTACCAGTAAAGTTTCATGGCTAGATCAAGTCTAGTTTTGAAGATATTGAAGATTTTTGGTATTGGTAGCAGGGTACAAAAACTTTGAACTCTATTTTGAAGGCTTTAGAGGCCTCAGATGAGGTCAAATTTTTGGCTGAATGAATTTTACTTAATTCAAGTGTTGTAGAGCTCCTCACACCCTTTCCAAATTAGGGTCATAATAGTCAATTGGGTCAACAGGTGATGACTTATGGTCTTCGAAAGTTGGGCCACCTGAAATGGTAGAAAATAATTTTCTTTCAAAATTTCTGTTTGGGTTTCAAAATTTATTTTGAGCTGACTTTGATGTAATAAAATTAAAAATAAAATAATTCTTAGTTTGGTTGTCCCTAAGGGAAAAATTTCTAGAACCTTCTCGGGTGGTGGAAATTGCCTATATAAAGAAGGCCTGTAGTGTTGTCTAGGGAAGTTCTGGGTAGATCTGGGTAATGATTCAAGGCGTTGTCCTATAGAATATTGTGAAGGGAATGCCCATGTGGCTTTGCATATTGTAATTCTAAATTTTGTAATTCCACATTTGTGGAGTTAATAAAAAGCCCATTTTCTATTTTTGCAAATTTTTGTTGTTTTTCTATTTATGTTATGTGTTTGTGGTATTAGGCGGAGCACCCTTCTGTGTGTGTGAAAATTGTACTTGATTTGTAGACACAACACTTCAGTAAAACATTAGAGGTTAGCAAAAATTAAAATCGTGCAAAATTAAAATCTAATTTAACCAAGCAATTTACTACCTTCTAGTAGGTGCGAGATTAATGTTCTCAGATTGTTATCGAGATCAGTGACCTAGACGACACCTAAATGAAGGATTTGAATGCAATTGATCTAGATATGAATTGAATGCAATTGATCTATATTTTTGAATTTTCTATGTAATAAGAATGATAAAAACTGATATGAATCTATGCTAATATGGAAATTGATATGCTAAAATGATCTAACAATGATATGAAAAAGAATCTAAATGAATGTAAAAAAAAACAAATTGATCTCACAATAGCCTTGATTCGCAATAAGCTTTGATTCTCCAAATTCCAATTCTTCAAAATAGTTGTGCAATTCATAGATGACTTTGGCAAAGTAAACTTGCAAAATTATGAGATGATTTGAGATGAGCTGAAGCTTTGATTTTATAGAAATCCAGGGCTTTGGAGGTGCATGGGAAAAAAAGCCATAAATCACTCAAATAACTCAGGTTGATTTTTGAGTTATTTTTAAATAAAGGATAATTAACTCACAAAAATATGCAAAAGCTAAGTTTTAACTCAAAATAGAGTTTAGCTTTAATTGATAATTGATAGTTGTCTACTTTTACGATTGTGCATGTTTTATTTATGAATTAATTTAATAATAAAGTGATTTATTTCCAACTTAACTACTTTTAAAAATAAAACAATTGATTTATGGGTTAATCAATTATTTAATCAAATTTTTATTAAAAACTATATTATTAAATAATGACAACTTGCTTTAATTAATTAAATAAGAATTTAATCAATTATTCATATGCTATTAGATTTATTGTCAAAATTATATAATACAATTAATAATAGATAGAATTAAATTTAATTACATAATTAAGTGGCAAGATATTAAATCTAATTAATTAAATATGAAAATATTCAATTAATCAAACTTAGGATAAATGTGATTTATTGCCAAATAATCATTAAATTAAAGATAATTAAGATAATTAGGAATATTACTAGGAATATTCCCTAATGCAGAATTTAAGATAATCAATTATGATTCGATGATGTTTAGATGTGCCTTAGGTTAGGACTTTGATGTCAATTTCATTCGAATTGAAGATGTAGGAGATTAATGAACTTATAGCCCATTTTTGGGGTATTACATTTTGCCCCTCTTTGAATTACTGTGTGAAGCGCAGTGGTTCAAAGATAGTCTGTGTTTGATAGAGATATGAAACAGATTTGAAATTGATAATTGATATGAGATAGAAGCTGATTGATATTGATTTGATATGAAGATAGTAGGTCTTGAATGACCAAAGATAATGTTCACTATAACAGCAAATGAACCTATGATTGTGAAAAAGTGTCAAAATGCCTGATTCCAAACCTTATGATTGCGAAGAAGTGAGTGACCGGTTCTACACTCGATTGTCTTAGCAGAACTAGCAGGTATCACATCTGAATCCTTCAGTTGCCGAAGAACCAAGGAAAGAACACTATGATCTGATGGTTGCAAAAACTGATACAGTTTAAGAAATTAGGAGAATACCAGATTGATATGGAGCTTGATGAATCTGATATGCCCCAAGTGATGATAGATTTGCCCCAAGCGATGAGGACTTTTGATGAATCAACAACTAGATGTGGTTGTTGTCTTGATCACTGATGAAAGATAACAGATTCCAAATAAAATTAGATTTACAGACTTGAATGATGTGCAATACCATGCCCCCTTCAGGATTGAAATTGAAATCTGACAAGAAAAGTTAGCGTTGAATTGTTTAGAAGCATGTTAATTGATTTGAGAAGTGGTTAAACACATTTGAGAACACATTCTGCATCATTTAGAGGTCCAAACGACCAAGTTTGACTAGGTGAAACTATGAGTTGACCATAGTTGACCAAGTTGAAATTTTGATAGTTTGATGTAAGATAATCAGTTAAGTTAAAAAATGGATTTCTACTATGATTGAAGGTTGATTATGCAAGTAGTTAATAATATGAATGATCTCAGATTTGAATTTTGATCCCAAAAAAGGATTCTACTTGTTGTTTCGTTGGAGGAACCTTTGTGTGAGATTCAGCTCTTGTTAGATTTGAAGAGGCAATTTGAAGAATCGTTTAAGCATTGAAGTTCATTTAGCCATTGTTCGATCATGCAAACATGCAAAATGCAAAGAGACATGCAAAATGAAATGAAACCTAAGACCTAGGGCCTATTCACTAATCATGTGTCGATTTGTTATCATCATTGAACTTTTAGGTAATCGGATAAATCAATACAATGCCCACTAGCTATGAAACCATAGACATATGAATATTGATTTGTATGCGCAAGAATCAATACAACACCCACCGGTTAACAACCATAGATATATGAATATTGATTTTATTTTTAGAATGTTGGATTAGATATAAGCACCAAGGCATAAATGCCAGGATGACCTGAATATCATGTCCATTTTGATATAGCAATTTGTATAAGCATCAAAACATAAACATCATGATGACCTGAATACACCTTGCGTTACAAACACATCAAACAGCTAAGAGATCATTCTAAATCCAATATCAATTGACCATAGTGACCCTTTATCATTCACATCCTTAGGTAATATCATGTTTCATAGTAGGAGAAAGAACTCACTCAAAAACATAATAGTTAGATCAAACTTCCTTGAATTTTTTGGGTATTAAAGGTCGAGGTACGCATGGCTATCCAATTCGAGATAGAGGCTCTTATAGTCAAACACCACTTCAATCCAGAATTTCCAAAGTTGTTAGATTTTCACATACAAGCAGAAGACATAAACCTCTAAAAAATGTAAGTAACCCAAGAGGACAAGACATAAACCTCTAAAAATTGTAAAGCCCCACCAAGAAACCCAATAGGACAAGACATAAACCTCTATAAAATGCAAGTAGTAAATTTCTTTTTTCAATTTTAACTAGAATAATATTCATCATTACACTTCATATTTCTAAAAGAAGAAATAATTTTCTACTACTTGAATGTAATATTTATACAACTTAAGTCCTCACGGGTTCCCTAACGTCACTACTAAAGCAACATCATATAAACAATTTACATGCATAAGATATTCATGGAATCATGAGCTTAAAAGATCTACGTTCATTTTAATGCATCAAGTTAAATGTCCCGAACTTATTTCTTTTATTAAACATAAGTGAATCATCCAACATCATTATTCCTTTTACCAACTCATTCCATAAATTTATATTGATTTCATCTACATCTACTATCCTTTATATCACTTTTCTCTAATAATTTAGGTAAGAGATTAATATTCATTAAGGTAGGCATCATACTAGGTACTTCATTAACATGAACCAAGTATTAACATTAAAATCAAATTACTATTTTATTGCATTGTTTCATAACCATTCATTGTTAATAATTCCAATCACTAATCTATCATTTCTCAATAATTTCCTTGAATTCTTTCATCAAGAGAGAATACATTATTGTTGTGATACATCATTATATATAACTATATTTAAGATTATTTCCTTTACACATGGACAACATAAGAGGATAGGATAAATAACATAAACACTTTCTTTTAATGCTAGTAACATGTCCAATATTTCACATTGTTTTCCCTTTCTTTTACCTAGAACTAGCCATTCCCTTATGCATTGCTTTGAATTGAGATTGCATCAATACTACAAGACTCCTTTTAGGAGATTAAAAATTACATGAATACAAATACATAAGTACATCTCAACATATTAAAATATCCAATAAGAAATCTTCAACTACAGATCTGGAAAGGAATATGTGCTAGGATCATCCAAAGAATTACGATCAATACCTCGATATAAATATTAACCACCCAACCACGTGGAACCAATAGGCCCACTCCCCTGAGCTAGGAGATATAACCAAAGGCCCATACAAAAGATAACAACTAGGAAATTCCTAAGGTGGTGATAAAATTTCCCCAAAGTCACAACACAAAAGAAAAGACAAGAAGACCACAAGGACTACCAGAGGCATGATCAAATTTGGTAGAGACTCTAAGCTAAAAGCTAGGTGAGTGTCATCACATACCCCTCACCCCTTAGATTGTCTTGGTACTAGCCACTCTTGGCCCCGGCCCCCAAGTAGGCACATGCAGAACCGAATGCCTCTCGTACAGACAAGGTCATTCAGTCATACCTACACATAGGTACCTTCTCCCACTCCCATCCTTAGTCTTTACTAGCACTAAAGGCATGGGCGAGGCACAATTATTCTTGATTAGTATGTAATTTCCCATTCCAAAAATCTTCCATTCCCAATTCATTTATTTAGGTTATCACTTGATTAAATAACTCATAGTAGGTTATCCTGGTACTCGCCACTTAGGGCCCTGGCCCCTCACTATGAGCCACTCACCTAGTGTACTTAGGTTCCTTAACATAAATATAAAAATCATAAGAACATAATAGATCCATCATCAAGAATTTATATCAATTCCATAACAACATTTGATTGAGTTTAGGAAAACATATGTTGTCCCTAGTCCACTTGACAACCCTAAACCCAATATGGCATTCAGAATGTTCCAAACATATAAGAAAATATACAAGTGATATTATAAACATATTCAAAGTATACATAGATTCAATTAACCAAAAAAAATTCTAATAGCCTCTGGTGACCATACGAAACCTTAAAACTTAATGATGTTCTTAAACTGAATTATTTCAAGCAAGGATTAAATGCGAAGAATAGTTATCTCAAAACAGTCATCCATATCTTCCACAAAACAAATAATAAATGATATCTCTTCAGTGGAGATTTAGATAACATAATTATGGACTCTCAATTTGATTTTTAGGAAGATCCAATGGTGGGAAAGAAAGTTATGACTTCTGGTTTAAAACAGAAAAGTCTGGTTAGGGTTCAGACCTATCTTCACTAAAACGGTTGTAATTTTCATAAAATAGAGTTAAAATTCACCAAACCAATTGGAAATGAAAGCTAATACTTAAGAGAATGTCTGATATCAAATTAAGACTTTTATATGATCATATCATCCTGTAGCATACGAATACATTTGATAGAAAATTTGGAATCAAGAATGGATAGGCATAGTCTGCCAAAATGTCAAAAATAAGGCATTAATTCGACCCTAAAAATAAAATCAGAGAGATACCCATTTCAGATCTGTGAATTTTTTTTCCAGAAAATCAATTTAGTAAAACCCTAGATGCAATTTAAATTATTATAATAATAGATCTCCAAAAATGGGTTGCTAAAAACCCTAGGAAAACACATGCCAATTCTTACAAACAAAAATTCAAAAATTTAAAATAACCATAGAAATGAAAAGTATAGATATAATAAATAATCATAATATATAAATAGATCCATAATCTATTAGAGACATAAAGTAACTAAAATATTCAATCCATACCTCATGTCCTACGAAGGTTGAATCGAAGAAGGAAGGAAACAAAAGAAAAGACAAATCCAAACTTGAGATGCATCCTTCAAACCCTATCCACTTTCAAAAATCTCCATGAAAGAAAGAAATAGTTCCACAAAAAATAATCCTTCTCTCAACTACTGAAATTCTCACAAAAATATCTCTCTCCCAAAACCAAAGATAACCAAAAATTCTTAAAGACATATGCTTACAAACTCTCCCTCACATCTCCAAGTTTTCTCTCTAAAATCACCATGAAAATTAAGGTCATCCTCTCTTCAATGCTTCAACCCCAAAATCCCCCCTCTTCAAATGAGAAAGTAGTGCATATAAATAGATTTCCAAAGGTTGAGAGGAAAAGTAACCAACTCCCAACTAACTCTTAACTAAAGGGTATTATAAAATAACTTAATATCATAAAACTATATTACTCACATATACAATAAAAGATTATTTGTATTCATTCATAAACATATGTAATATTATCCTAACATATATGCATATGCCATTATAATTACGTCAATATCTATATATATAACCTATCCACATTATCAATAATTAACAATTGAGAATAATATACCTCGCATTATTTAATATTTAATTATTAATAATATTATACTTTACATTAATCCCAAAATATACACCATCAACAATATCTACAATAATTAACATATAATCACACACACACACACACACACACACACACACATATATCTGTGTGTGTGTGCACCCATATATATATTTCTATATATATATATATATATATTTATATTTATATAGATACATGCCAAATACCAAACACTATAATCTATAAGATTATGAAGTAATAGATCACAATATTATTACCTATTTATAATTACTATAGGATATAACACTAAGGTAGAATAAAATCACATGCCTCAAAAAAAATCTAATCATCCAAAGAGGCCATACAAATCATCTATGAAACATATCAAGAAAACTATAAGATCAAACAAGGTCAAGCAAAGTCAACAAGGAAAGTCAAGCCAAACTCCTCAAACACAACATAGAAAGATTAACTAAGAATCATACCAAGAAGGGGAAATAAATAAAATTAGTAAACAAATCATACAACCAAATAAATTCAAGTGGCCACAAGGCACTAACTACAACCATGCCCAACCGGGTGCGTTGGATTTGGGTTTTTGACCCAAAGGTTGACTGACAAAGAAGGAACCCTAATATACCCAAATTGGAATAATGACAAAGAAAGACTCATGTAGGGGCCTTAGTACTATCTCCATAACAACAACCATCAAGGATTTGAGGGCATGCTCAGACCTATGAAGCCAGATGAAGTCGATGCCTGGTACCTGCAAGCCTACATCACAAAGAAGAAATACATATGCACGAATATACATATAAAAGAAAACATTACAGACAGATGACCAGGATCGATATATCATGTGGACCTCAGCTATGTGAGTAACTACAACTTCATCCTGAATCATGAAAACACATCATGTATATATATACTCAAAGCATGTAGCATCATCATAACGAAGGTTAGAATCTCAAGCATTGTTTTTAGTCTCTTATCAATACTAATAATAAATCAACATAATCAAATCATCAAGTGATATACAAGATTCATCCAAAGGAGCCTTAATAGAAGAAAATATAAATAACCACTTATATATATCTATCAAGTACATGTCATATAATATCCTAACTATATTCATAAAGGTCTTGAAGGTACTCAATACATACACAGAGATAAATACATACAAAAATGATACCTTTAGATAGTATGTCTGATATGAGAATCATTGAGTACTAGCTTATGAAATTATTACAAACAACTATAGGAATAGATCAAACAAGTATCATGTACAACTTAAGCTGTAAGAAAACATCGAAAGATCTTAATTCTTTCAAAAACAAAAAACTTATATTAGGGTTAAACGGGTATTACATCCTCGCCCACTAAGATTCAACTTACTCCTGGAAGTCAGGAAGGTGAACTATATATCGCACATTATCTAACAGAGTTGTAATATTACTATTCTAGAACCTAATTTAATGACTGCACACATACTTCTCCTATCAAGAGTTTTGGTAAATCTTATCTTATTACAACTTTAGTATAGATTAACTCAATTCAATTAGTAATGACTTTTAAAAAGAATTAACTATGTGATTCTATCACTTTATGCAGTAAGTTTGTTAACAAGATACTTGAAATTACATCAAAATTATTGTTATCAAGTCAAAACTCTAAGGTATTCATGTTTACTCACTAATATCAATATATTATGAAATTGCATGTTTTACCAACTGAGATTATCACTTCCTTTCACAATATCAAAGTTCATATCTAGGGTAACTAGTATAAAAAAAAAAAGAAAAAATTCATGATATACTTTCCCTTTTGAGACATAATCTAACCCTACATAATACAACCTGTGAGACCTTATTACAAATAAGGTCCAAAATTCATGTTCCTTACAAGCTATGAATACCAAACATGGAGAGGTATGCAACATTTATATTTGTTATGATCATGAAGGGAATACATCAAATAATTTTTATTTACTTTTGTAATCATGAAAATAAAACAATGTAGATACTTGAAACTTACCATTTTCATTAACACATAGTTTTATAAGAAATATTCCTTTCCATCAAAGCTTTAAGTAGAATTCCAATGACATAGGACACACAAATTTTACAATATACATATTCTAAGTCATCTTTCATAATAGTTGTAGTGCTTGATTTCCAAAACACATTCACACCCTAGAGGAGATGTAAACAATTTACAATTTATTGCACCATTATTCATTAAGTTGGGATCCCTTCTTAAAGCTTACTATTTATATATGCACTTTTTCCTAATTTGCATGTGAGGAGGTTTCCATATAGCATTTACTTAAGAGTTATTTCAAATTCTTTATTGCATAATGATCATAGATCCATTAACAGAGAAAAAAGTATATGAGTCCTACTACTATCTTCATAACCACAACATCTAAATTAATAACAT
The DNA here is from genome assembly GCA_027943335.1 of Chamaecyparis obtusa. Taxonomy (NCBI): domain Eukaryota; kingdom Viridiplantae; phylum Streptophyta; class Pinopsida; order Cupressales; family Cupressaceae; genus Chamaecyparis; species Chamaecyparis obtusa. Next base: position 505,206 of record BSBK01003158.1, read on the forward strand.
TAACTACTATACATAACTTTAATTTCTACCCTTTACCTATTTGAAACATTACCCTCCTACACTTTAAAATTTTGAGATAACATCAGTTCTGAGTAGAAATTGGGTAAGGTACATTTCTATAACATTTATTTACCACAAAAACTCCTTATTAATAGTTGATCAATCACTTAATGTTGTTAATTTCTTACTACTATGGTGTTGATCACAATGTATACAAAACATGACTTTGTTTCTAAAATACCCATCTAGGATCCTAACTATTCACTAGGCATTTTGCAAGACATATATTTAATAAAAACAACTTCCATCATTAGTACAGATAATCCATCATCGCACATACTCTTCCCTATAATTTCTTGATTATGTTATCTTAAATCCTTTTTGTGCAATTTAATAAGATATGCAGAAATGATATAACTTCTTACCAAGATAGGGATAAAAATTCCTCTTCCTAAATAAAAATGTGAATTATAGCCTATCATAAAATCTTGGGGACATAGGTCCTTCACCCAAGGGTTTCCTAATTGAGTATCTACAAATTTTCCTGATATATTATTGCCTTGTCTAAATAATTTTAGTCATGCAAAACTTATTTCTTAAGAGGGGAGAGAGAAAGAGAGAGAGAAATGCATATGACAGTAAATTATTTGTTCCTAATTTATTTATTTATTATTATTATTATTTTCACCTCTTTCCTAGGTACATATTATTATCCATGTAATCTAATTATTGCCCTATCATTCCTATCAAGTACTACCACAATCATTTGATTCTTTAAAGATCCAAAAGAAATCTATTTCTAAGATACCCTGAGTAGGATAAAATTCAACTAGGTATTTGTAAGAAGATAGAGTGCACAACATTATATTATAGGTATGATCAAGGGGTAATATTATCTACTACCATAATTAAGCTTCAAAACATTTAGCATCCTTTAACTTTTGGCCCTTCTAGAGATACCAGTACCTTTCAAGAAAACAAACACAAGTCTCAAGAATTCTTCACCATTTCATTAGTATTATAGGAAACATCCACTGAACACATCATTGATCTCATTATGCAAAAACATAAGTAATTGTTAGAATATAACTCAATCATAGAGGAATGGGTGTGCCCTTGTAAGATAATACAACATAAGAACACAAAAGGTAGCCTTCATTTCCTAAGATTCAAGTTTTAGCATAATAACATAATCCAAAAAGAGACAAAGTTAAGATACTCAAGGTTATGCATAGGTGAGCTATGAGACCCAGAGTTCTGAGTGTAGAAACTTAGGGCTCTGATACCATATGTAACGCCCCGCCAAGAAACCCAAGAGGACAAGACCTAAACCTCTATAAAATGCAAGTAGTAAATTTTTTTTTTCAATTTTAACTAGAATAATATTCATCATTACACTTCATATTTCTTAAAGAAGAAATAATTTTCTACTACTTGAATGTAATATTTATACAACTTAAGTCCTCACGGGTTCCCTAACATGGCTACTAAAGAAACATCATATAAACCATTTACATGCATAAGATATTCATGGAATCATGAGCTTAAAAGATCTACGTTCATTTTAATGCATCAAGTTAAATGTCCCGAACTTATTTCTTTTATTAAACATAAGTGAATCATCTAACATCATTATTCTTTTTACCAACTCATTCCATAAATTCATATTGATTTCATCTACATCTACTATCCTTTATATCACTTTTCTCTAATAATTTAGGTAAGAGATTAATATTCATTAAGGTAGGCATCATACTAGGTACTTCATTAACATGAACCAAGTATTAACATTAAAATCAAATTACTATTTTATTGCATTGTTTCATAACCATTCATTGTTAATAATTCCAATCACTAATCTATCATTTCTCAATAATTTACTTGAATTCTTTCATCAAGAGAGAATACATTATTGTTGTGATACATCATTATATATAACTATATTTAAGATTATTTCCTTTACACATGGACAACATAAGAGGATAGGATAAATAACATAAACACTTTCTTTTAATGCTAGTAACATGTCCAATATTTCACATTGTTTTCCCTTTCTTTTACCTAGAACTAGCCATTCCCTTATGCATTGCTTTGAATTGAGATTGCATCAATACTACAAGACTCCTTTTAGGAGATTAAAAATTACATGAATACAAATACATAAGTACATCTCAACATATTAAAATATCCAATAAGAAATCTTCAACTACAGATCTGGAAAGGAATATGTGCTAGGATCATCCAAAGAATTACGATCAATACCTCGATATAAATATTAACCACCCAACCATGTGGAACCAATAGGCCCACTCCCCTGAGCTAGGAGATATAACCAAAGGCCCATACAAAAGATAACAACTAGGAAATTCTTAAGGTGGTGATAAAATTTCCCCAAAGTCACAACACAAAAGAAAAGACAAGAAGACCACAAGGACTACCAGAGGCATGATCAAATTTGGTAGAGACTCTAAACTAAAAGCTAGGTGAGTGTCATCACATACCCCTCACCCCTTAGATTGTCTTGGTATTAGCCACTCTTGGCCCCGGCCCCCAAGTAGGCACATGCGGAACCGAATGCCTCTCGTACAGACAAGGTCATTCAGTCATACCTACACATAGGTACCTTCTCCCACTCCCATCCTTAGTCTTTACTAGCACTAAAGGCATGGGCGAGGCACAATTATTCTTGATTAGTATGTAATTTGTCATTCCAAAAATCTCCCATTCCCAATTCATTTATTTAGGTTATCACTTGATTAAATAACTCATAGTAGGTTATCCTGGTACTCGCCACTTAGGGCCCCGGCCCCTCACTATGAGCCACTCACCTAGTGTACTTAGGTTCCCTAACATAAATATAAAAATCATAAGAACATAATAGATCCATCATCAAGAATTTATATCAATTTCATAACAACATTTGATTGAGTTTAGGAAAACATATGTTGTCCCTAGTCCACTTGACAACCCTAAACCCAATATGGCATTCAGAATGTTCCAAACATATAAGAAAACATACAAGTGATATTATAAACATATTCAGAGTATACATAGATTCAATTAACCAAAAAAAAATTCTAATATTCTCTGGTGACCATACGAAACCTTAAAACTTAATGATGTTCTTAAACTGAATTATTTCAAGCAAGGATTAAATGCAAAGAATAGTTATCTCAAAACAGTCATCCATATCTTCCATAAAACAAATAATAAAGGATATCTCTTTAGTGGAGATTTAGATAACATAATTATGGACTCTCAATTTGATTTTTAGGAAGATCCAATGGTGGGAAAGAAAGTTATGACTTCTGTTTTAAAACAGAAAATTCTGGTTAGGGTTCAGACCTGTCTTCACTAAAACGGTTGTAATTTTCATAAAATAGAGTTAAAATTCACCAAACCAATTGGAAATGAAAGATAATACTTAGGAGAATTTCTGATATCAAATTAAGACTTTTATATTATCATATCATCCTGTAGCATACGAATACATTTGACAGAAAATTTGGAATCAAGAATGGATAGGCATAGTCTGCCAAAATGTCAAAAATAAGGCATTAATTCGACCCTAAAATTAAAATCAGAGAGATACCCATTTCAGATCTGTGAATTTTTCTTCTAGAAAATAAATTTAGTAAAACCTTAGATGAAATTTAAATTATTATAATAATAGATCTCCAAAAATGGGTTGCTAAAAACCCTAGGAAAACACATGTCAATTCTTACAAACAAAAATTCAAAAATTTAAAATAACCATAGAAATGAAAAGTATAGATATAATAAATAATCATAATATATAAATAGATCCATAATCTATTAGAGACATAAAGTAACTAAAATATTCAATCCATACCTCATGTCCTACGAAGGTTGAATCGAAGAAGGAAGGAAACAAAAGAAAAGACAAATCCAAACTTGAGATGCATCCTTCAAACCCTATCCACTTTCAAAAATCTCCATGAAAGAAAGAAATAATTCCACAAAAAATAATCCTTCTCTCAACTACTGAAATTCTCACAAAAATATCTCTCTCCCAAAACCAAAGATAACCAAAAATTCTTAAAGACATATGCTTACAAACTCTCCCTCACATCTCCAAGTTTTCTCTCTAAAATCACCATGAAAATTAAGACCATCCTCTCTTAAATGCTTCAACCCCAAAATCCCCCCTCTTCAAATGAGAAAGTAGTGCATATAAATAGATTTCCAAAGGTTGAGAGGAAAAGTAACCAACTCCCAACTAACTCTTAACTAAAGGGTATTATAAAATAACTTAATATCATAAAACTATATTACTCACATATACAATAAAAGATTATTTGTATTCATTCATAAACATATGTAATATTATCCTAACATATATGCATATGCCATTATAATTACATCAATATCTATATATATAACCTATCCACATTATCAATAATTAACAATTGAGAATAATATACCTCGCATTATTTAATATTTAATTATTAATAATATTATACTTTACATTAATCCCAAAATATACACCATCAACAATATTTACAATAATTAACATATAATCACACACACACACACACACACAGATATATATATATATATATATATATATATATATATATATATATATATATATATATATATATATATATATATATATTTGTGTGTGTGTGCACCCATATATATATTTCTATATATATATATATATATATATTTATATTTATATAGATACATGCCAAATACCAAACACTATAATCTATAAGATTATGAAGTAATAGATCACAATATTATTACCTATTTATAATGACTATAGGATATAACACTGAGGTAGAATAAAATCACATACCTCAAAAAAAATCTAATCATCCAAAGAGGCCATACAAATCATCTATGAAACATATCAAGAAAACTATAAGATCAAACAAGGTCAAGCAAAGTCAACAAGGAAAGTCAAGCCAAACTCCTCAAACACAACATAGAAAGATTAACTAATAATCATACCAAGAAGGGGAAATAAATAAAATTAGTAAACAAATCATACAACCAAATGAATTCAAGTGGCCACAAGGCACTAACTACAACCATGCCCAACCGGGTGCGTTGGATTTGGGTTTTTGACCCAAAGGTTGACTGACAAAGAAGGAACCCTAATATTTTAAAATTGGAATAATGACAAAGAAAGACTCATGTAGGGGCCTTAGTACTATCTCCATAACAACAACCATCAAGGATTTGAGGGCATGCTCAGACCTATGAAGCCAAGTGAAGTCGATGCCTGGTACCTGCAAGCCTACATCACAAAGAAGAAATACATATGCACGAATATACATATAAAAGAAAATATTACAGACAGATGACCAGGATCGATACATCATGTGGACCTCAGCTATGTGAGTAACTACAACTTCATCCTAAATCATGAAAACACATCATGTATATATATACTCAAAGCATGTAGCATCATCATAACGAAGGTTAGAATCTCAAGCATTGTTTTTAGTCTCTTATCAATACTAATAATAAATCAACATAATCAAATCATCAAGTGATATACAAGATTCATCCAAAGTAGCCTTAATAGAAGAAAATATAAAGAACCACTTATATATATCTATCAAGTACATGTCATATAATATCCTAACTATATTCATAAAGGTCTTGAAGGTACTCAATACATACACAGAGATAAATACATACAAAAATGATACCTTTTGATAGTATGTCTGATATTAGAATCATTGAGTACTAGCTTATGAAATTATTATAAACAACTATAGGAATAGATCAAACAAGTATCATGTACAACTTAAGCTGTAAGAAAACATCGAAAGATCTTAATTCTTTCAAAAACACAAAACTTATATTAGGGTTAAAAGGGGTATTACATCCTCACCCAATAATATTCGACTTACTCCTGGAAGTCAGGAAGGTGAACTATATATCGCACATTATCTAAAAGATTTGTAATATTACTATTCTAGAACCTAATTTAATGACTGCACACATACTTCTCCTATCAAGAGTTTTGGTAAATCCTATCTTATTACAACTTTAGTATAGATTAACTCAATTCAATTAGTAATGACTTTTAAAAAGAATTAACTATGTGATTCTATCACTTTATGCAGTAAATTTGTTAACAAGATACTTGAAATTACATCAAAATTATTGTTATCAAGTCAAAACTCTAAGGTATTCATGTTTACTCACTAATATCAATATATTATGAAATTGCATATTTTACCAACTGAGATACTCAAGGTTATACATAGGTGAGCTATGAGACCTAGAGTTCCCAGTGTAGAAACGTAGGGCTCTAATACCAGATGTAACGCCCCGCCAAGAAACCCAAGAGGACAAGACATAAACCTCTATAAAATGCAAGTAGTAAATTTTTTTTTTCAATTTTAACCAGAATAATATTCATCATTACACTTCATATTTCTAAAAGAAGAAATAATTTTTTACTACTTGAATGTAATATTTATACAACTTAAGTCCTCACAGGTTCCCTAACGTCGCTACTAAAGAAACATCATATAAACCATTTACATGCATAAGATATTCATGGAATCATGAGCTTAAAAGATCTACGTTCATTTTAATGCATCAAGTTAAATGTCCCGAACTTATTTCTTTTATTAAACATAAGTGAATCATCCAACGTCATTATTCCTTTTACCAACTCATTCCATAAATTTATTTTGATTTCATCTACATCTACTATCCTTTATATCACTTTTCTCTAATAATTTAGGTAAGAGATTAATATTCATTAAGGTAGGCATCATCCTAGGTACTTCATTAACATGAACCAAGTATTAACATTAAAATCAAATTACTATTTTATTGCATTGTTTCATAACCATTCATTGTTAATAATTCCAATCACTAATCTATCATTTCTCAATAATTTCCTTGAATTCTTTCATCAAGAGAGAATACATTATTGTTGTGATACATCATTATATATAACTATTTTTAAGATTATTTCCTTTACACATGGACAAAATAAGAGGACAGGATAAATAACATAAACACTTTCTTTTAATGCTAGTAACATGTCCAATATTCCACATTCTTTTCCCTTTCTTTTACCTAGAACTAGCCATTCCCTTATGCATTGCTTTGAATTGAGATTGCATCAATACTACAAGACTCCTTTTAGGAGAATAAAAATTACATGAATAAAAATACATAAGTACATCTCAACATATTAAAATATCCAATAAGAAATCTTCAACTGCAGATCTTGAAAGGAATATGTGCTAGGATCATCCAAAGAATTACGATCAATACCTCGATATAAATATTAACCACCCAACCATGTGGAACCAATAGGCCCACTCCCCCGAGATAAGAGATAGAACCAAAGGCCCATACAAAAGATAACAACTAGGAAATTCCTAAAGTGGTGATAAAATTTCCCCAAAGTCACAACACAAAAGAAAAGACAAGAAGACCATAAGGACTACCAGAGGCATGATCAAATTTGGTAGAGACTGTAAGCTAAAAGCTAGGTGAGTGTCATCACATAGCCCTCACCCCTTGGGTTGTCCTGGTACTAGCCACTCCTGGCCCCGACCCCCAAGTAGGCACATGCAGAACCGAATGCCTCTCGTACAGACAAGGTCATTCAGTCGTACCTACACATAGGTACCTTCTCCCACTCCCATCCTTAGTCTTTACTAGCACTAAAGGCATGGGTGAGGCACAATTAATCTTGATTAGTGTGTAATTTCCAATTCCAACAATCTCCCATTCCCAATTCATTTATTTAGGTTATCACTTGATTAAATAACTCATAGTAGGTTATTCTGGTACTAGCCACTTAGGGCCCTAGCCCCTCACTATGAGCCACTCACCTAGTGTACTTAGGTTCCCTAAGATACATATAAAAATCATAAGAACATAATAGATCCATCAACAATAATTCATATCAATTCCATAACAACATTTGATTGAGTTTAGGAAAACATATGTTGTCCCTAGTCCACTTGACAACCCTAAACCCAATATGGCATTTAGATTGTTCCAAACATATAAGAAGACATCCAAGTGATATCATAAACATATTTAGAGTATAAATAGATCCAATTAACCAAAAAAAAATTTTAATAGCCTCTGGTGACCATACAAAACCTTAAAACTTAATGATGTTCTTAAACTGAATTATTTCAAGCAAGGATTAAATGCAAAGAATAGTCATCATAGAACAGTCATCCATATCTTCCACAAAATAAATAATAAAGGCAATCTCTTCAATGGAGATTTAGATAACATAATTATGGACTCTCAATTTTATTTTTAGGAAGATCCAATGGTGGGAAAGAAAGTTATGACTTCTGGTTTAAAATAGAAAATTCTGGTTAGGGTTCAGACCCGCCTTCACTAAAACGGTTGTAATTTTCACAAAACATAGTTAAAATTCACCAAACCAATTGGAAATGAAAGATAAGACTTACTTGAATTTCTGATATCAAATTAAAACTTTTATATGATCATATCATCCTGTAGCATATGAATACATTTGATAGAAAATTTAGAATCAAGAATGGACAGGCATAGTCTGCCAAAATGTCAAAAATAAGGCATTAATTCCACCCTAAAAATAAAATCAGAGAGATACCCATTTCAGATCTATGAATGTTACTTCTAGAAAATCAATTTATTAAAATTATAGATGCAATTTAAAATATTATAATAATAGATCTCCAAAAATGGGTTGCTAAAAACCCTAGGAAAACACATGCCAATTCTTACAAACAAAAATTTAAAACTTTAAAAAAACCATAGAAATGAAAAGTACAGATATAATAAATAATGAAAATATATAAATAGATCCATAATATATTAGAGACATAAAGTAACTAAAATATTCAATCCATACCTCATGTCCTACGAAGGTTGAATCGAAGAAGGAAGGAAACAAAAGAGAAGACAAATCCAAATTTGAGATGCATCCTTCAAACCCTATCCACTTTTAGAAATCTCCATGAAAGAAAGAAATAGTTCCACAAAAAATAATCCTTCTCTCAACTACTGAAATTCTCACAAAAATGTCTCTCTCCCAAAACCAAAGATAACCAAAAATTCTTAAAGACATATGCTTACAAACTGTCCCTCACATCTCCAAGTTTTCTTTCCAAAATCACCATGAAAATTAAGGCCATCCTCTCTTCAATGCTTCAGCCCCAAAATCCCCCCTCTTCAAATGAGAAAGTAGTGCATATAAATAGATTTCCAAAGTTTGAGAAGAAAAGTAACCAACTCCCAACTAACTCTTAACTAAAAGGTATTATAAAATAACTTAATATCATAAAACTATATTACTCACATATACAATAAAAGATTATTTGTATTCATTCATACACATATGTAATATTATCCTAACATATATGCATATGCCATCATTAATTACATCAATATCTATATATATAACCTATCCACATTATTACTAATTAACAATTGAGAATAATATACCTCGCATTATTTAATATTTAATTATTAATAATATTATACTTTACATTAATCCCAAAATATACACCATCAACAATATCTACAATAATTAACATATAATCACATATAAATTATATATGTGTGTGTGTGTGTGCACCCATATATATATTTCTATATATATATATATATATATATATATATATATATATATATATATATATATATATATATATATATATATATATATATATATATATATATATATATATATATATTTATATTTATATAGATACATGCCAAATACCAAACACTATAATCTATAAGATTATGAAGTAATAGATCATAATATTATTACCTATTTATAATTACTATAGGATTTAACACTGAGGTAGAATAAAATCACATGCCTCAAAATAAATCTAATCATCCAAAAAGGCCATACAAATCATCTATGAAACATATCAAGAAAACCATAAGATCAAACAAGGTCAACCAAAGTCAACAAGGAAAGTCAAGCCAAACTCCTCAAATACAACATAGAAAGATTAACTAAGAATCATACCAAGAAGGGGAAATAAATAAAATGAGTAAGAAAATCATACAACCAAATGAATTCAAGTGGCCAAAAGGCACTAACTACAACCATGCCCAACCGGGTGCGTTGGATCTGGGTTTTTGACCCAAAGGTTGACTGACAAAGAAGGAACCCTAATGTTCCCAAATTGGAATAATGAAAAAGAAAGACTCATGTAGGGGCCTTAGTACTATCTCCGTAACAACAACCATCGAGGATTTGAGGGCATGCTTAGACCTGTGAAGCCAGGTGAAGTCGATGCCTAGTATCTGCAAGCCTGCATCACAAAGAAGAAATACATATGCACGAATATACATATAAAAGAAAACATTGTAGACAGATGACCAGGATCGATACATCATGTGGACCTCAGCTATGTGAGTAACTATGACTTCATCCTAAATCATGAAAACACATCATGTATATATATACTCAAAGCATGTAGCATCATCATAATGAAGGTTAGAATCTCAAGCAATGTGTTAGTCTCTTATCAATACTCAATACTAATAATAAATCAACATAATCAAATCATCAAGTGAGATACAAGATTCATCCAAAGTAACCTTAATAGAAAAAAATATAAATAACCACTTATATATATCTATCAAGTACATGTCATATAACATCTTAACTATATTCATAAAGGTCTTGAAGGTACTCAATACATACATGGAGATAAATACATACAAAAATGATACCTTTAGATAGTATGTCTGATATTAGAATCATTGAGTACTAGCTTATGAAATTATTATAAACAACTATAGGAATAGATCAAACAAGTATCATGTACAACTTAATCTGTAAGGAAACATCGAAAGATCTTAATTCTTTCAAAAACACAAAACTTTTATTAGGGTTAAAGGGGTATTACAAAAATTGTCATGTAAAGTGCATTTGGACAAGCAATGAAAGGCTGGCATAGGATAAGTCACAAAAGCATAATGTCAAAGAAGGACAGGATGTAGTCCAAAGGAGTAAACATGTCAAGAGGCTTCATAGCACCATGTTTTACTCTTTCTTTCTTTTTTTCCTTAGATCAAGACCAAAGGGGAAATGATAGTGAAAGACTAGAATGAATGGAGGAAAATAAACATGAAAGGCTAAACAGGAAGGGAATGAAAGGAAGATCATCATCACATAACTCACAAAATAGCCAAATGTTCATTATAGATCAACATTGTCAAGATCAAAGAGAGAAGATGGAATGGATGAAAAATGTAGAAGAACTACGCATGATGCCTGATTGCTAGGTTTTCATCATGGTACTTATCCAAGGTGCCACAAGGGAGTTTTTTTCACCATAGGATGAATTTATTTCTCTTTACTTTTGCTACCAAGGCACCTGTTTCCAAGTTTTCACCAAGGCACACTTTTAATTTTTTTATTTTTTATTTATTTTTGAATTTTTGGAAGAAGGAAAGCTTTTTAGATTGTGCTCTTTGAAAGGATAAACCATGATATGCCAAGGAATCAAAATGATATGCTCAAAGATGCTGATAGGGAAAGGGAGATGGAAGAGAAAAATGGAGGATAAATTTTTATGTAAAGCGAGTGAGGTTGGAAGATAGGAGGAATAGGCAAATGAGGAAAAATGATAGAAGGTAGAAGGATAATGTATGGAAGGATTATGAAAGGGTAGATGGAAAGGAAGGCAAGCTCAACATCAACACATACCTTGAAGGGTGGTGAGAGGGTGGAGGAAATGTGAATGAAAGAATACCTAAAGGAATATGGTGAATGGATAGCAGAGGTTGTGGTTTAGGCATGTGGAATGGAAGAATATTTTTGGAGGGAGATGAAGTGGAAGTCTTTGGAAGCTTGAATGTCAACTTCACTTTTTGCTCAACACCAGACTCTTTCAAGAGAGATTTTGGAATCCATATAGCCGTAGGCTTTTTATTTCCTTTTGATGATCTAGAGAGAATATCTTTAATGATAGATTTTGGAACCCATACTTGTCTTGTAGTTTTTTTCTTAGATATCTCTTTGGACTTTATGCTTCCATTTCTATTAGAGGAGACATGGTGATTTTCTTTTTTTGATGGATTCTTGTATTGCTTCTTTTTCTTGTATTGAATATTCAAGTTACTTCTAAAGAACTTGAGATTTGTGGAAGAGGGAGGATATGACTGTTTAGATGGGTGGATGGATGAGAAGGATTCAAGGGTATACATCTATGTTGATCTTGAGGAAAGATGGGAGATGGAGGGATGTAAGGACCCAAGATGGATGGTGAATTAGGAGAGTTTGGAGGGGAAAGTGAAGGGACATAAGGACCCAAGATGGAAGGTAGACGTGAAGCCCTTAGTAGTGGTGGAAGAGGTCCAAGAATGGATACGGAAGATGCAAAAGGATAATCAACAAGTTCATCAACATCTATATGGCACCCAAGGATATCAACATCTTTAGAGTGAGTATTAGGATTTTTAATAGAATCATGGATATCTTGAATATGAGCACCTTCTTTGATAGGATTGTTCAAAGCTTGCAAAGACTTAGGAAGAGTAGAAAGTGGAAGTGAACATGGAGTGGTAGAATAAGAAGATGGAAGACTTTGATCTTGACAAGGATCTTTGGATAGCATAAGTGCATAATTTTTCTCTTGATTTTCAATAGGCTTAACATTGGAAGTAACAACACCATTTTTAACAACCTTAATGGAAGTATCATCTTTGGAAAGTGCAAGTGTAGTAAGGTTATTTTGATTGTCAATAAGTTCAATAGTGTAAGTAGTAGCTTGATCTTGCTTAGGAGAAGATTTAAGACATGGTGGAATGCATGAAAAAGGGTGTACAGGATCAAAAGAACCCTGAAGCTGATAAGAGACATCATGAAAAGGATTGGATGACATGGAGGTTTCTTGATCTTGATCTTTCTTTATGTTCTTTTCTTTATTATTTTTAGAGTCCTCTTGACATGGAGCCACTTCTAAGGACAAGGAAGCATGTTGGGATTGTATGGATGACTTTGGAAGAGATGGTGAAGGACCAGCTAAAGTAGGCATTGTAGCATATGAAGGCTGAAGCTCTTTAGGTTTAGCATCATTGAAAGTATTTGTAGCCAAGTGAAGGTTAGCTTGCATTTCTTTAAGAGGTAGCCCTGGAGGATAACTATAGGGAACTGCATGAAAAGTATCAGGGCTTGAGTCGGATGAAGGTTCTGTGAAAGATTTGAAAGACTCACAAGCTTTAGGAAATGTATGAGTATTGGAGGAAGTAGGGGATGGAAGGGAACCATCACAAGACAAAGGTCCAACATTAACATGATCTTTCTTGAGAGTGTAATCTTTATTTTCATCCTGAGAGTTCTTAGAGGAGAGATCCTTTTATTATTGATGTTTCAAGCTAGCACGATATATTTTATAGTCCTCGATAGTAGTAGATGGATCATAATCAAGGTATTGTCCACAAAAACCATCAAAGTCTCTTTCAAAATCAGAATCATATGGATCACCATCACGATCTATCCAATGTGATGGCCCATTTTTAGTAAGTAGGAACACATGATGAGGAGGTCTCTTAGGAATAGAGGTGTCATAGGTATCATTACATTGTCTATCGTCATAGTCATCATAGTCTCCAAAGCTTGATGTGTCACTCTTCGTGGAAGAGGTATCATAAGGGTTATCACATTGCTTAAATTTTTTTCGGGGGCATGGTGACATGTACAAGTCTTTATCAAAGGGAAAAGGGCATAGAGCTTCCATGGAGAACTCTTTAGGTTCCTTTTCTTTCTTAAGATTGTTAAGTTCAACTTACATAGCTTGCAGTTGCTTCATCATAGCAGTGATTAGAGCTTCTTCCTCTTGTGTACTGATTCTTTGAGACATGTGTACTGATTCTCAATAGCTACTGCTATGTTCCTGACACAGTGATTTGTTTGATAGATTCTGGAAAAAAAGCTAAATATCTGGCAATTCTGACAATTTTCTAACAACTTTCAAAAATTTCCCAAATGACACTCTACAGACTCGTACGACAGTGGGTATGCTATGAAATGATAGTTTCAAAACTCATATGATAGTTGGGTAGTAATGAAATTATAGTTGGGTAGTAATGAAATGACAGTTGAAAATCTCATACGATAGTTGCAAGATTTTGACTTTGAAGATTTGTTGGCATGAAAACTCGTACGACACTAGGTTTGCTATCATATGACAGATGGGTTCCAATGAAATGACACTTGAGAAAACTCATATGACTTTCTAACCTTCTGAGATGACTTTTGACTCCAGAAAGGAATTTCACTTCAAATTTTGCAAATTTTAAGTTTTCAGATTTGAATTGTTTGCAAATTTCAATGTCCAAATTTGAGGATTGTAACAGATTTGTTCTTTTTTCAGTAACCAGATAGATAAACAAGCATGCAAAATAGCAAGCAAGTGATTTCAAGCATGTCAAAAATAATGAACAAGGGCAAAAGAAACCTTGCGCATGAACAATCAAGTGACTTATACATTCTAATCCTCAAAAGTGCTAATTGTGTATGTTCTAAAATGTTTTGTAATGACACACATATGCCCTAGAAAATAAAAATTTGGCCTTGCTAGGGTTTTTAGTAATGGTTTGACTCTGCAATTTTTATGATCCAAAGGGGTGAACTTCAATCCTGGTGCACCAGGGGTTTGACACAATCTGAGAACTTAATCTTCAGGAGCTGCTAGGGAGATCTAACAACCCAACAATGAACCATACCCATGGAGATTTCTTCCACAAGGACATTTATATAGCAGCTATCACTACCACGGCGAAAATGGCTATGACCACTTGAGGTTTTGTCAACGCAGTTTTCCCTATGAAGGGATTGTCCGCTATGGTTAACCCTCTCTAAAGGTGACTCACAATAGTATACCACAAGGGGAATTGGCTCTAGATCCAAGGTTTTTGACACCTTTTCACTTTTAACCCAAACAAAGCAAGCAGATTAATCTGACACGCTAAGACAAAGTTTTGCTTCATCAAGGTCTATGATGCCAACTCCACATGATCTATCAACCTCTCCAGGGAGAGAATGTATCAATCAATAAGAGAAGACACACTAACCAATTTTGATTCACCAAAGCTCGTGATGTCAACCCCACGTGATCTATCAACCTCTCTTGGAGAGAATGTATCAATCAATAAGAGAAGACACACTAACCAAGTTGAATGTGAAATGCACTAAGTATCCTCCCTACCTACAAGGATTCTGTCATCAAGAAAGATTTTGCTAGGAATCCAATCTCTCAAGAATCACGAATAGTGTTCATAGGGCCTACTTACTATGTGAGCACAGATATATTCCCGAAAGAAAATCTACCAAAAGTACCCAAAAAGCAGAAAGAGGAACACTTAACACTTAAAGAGAATATGAGATGAGTCCACAAGGTGGAACACTTAACACCTCACACAAGCTAAAAATGAGTCCCCAATTTAGAAAACAAGTGAGTTCCTAAAAGCACAAAAGGGTTTCCAAGTAGAACACTTAACGCTTCTGTCCTGTTGACCCCTCCCCTTTATGGCACTGAGATTGCAACCACGGGGTGGAAATGAGGGGCTGGTAGATTAGCGAGTCCAATAACTTAAGATAGAAATCAAGATCAATCACAAGTATCTAAGACTACTTAATGAATCTTTAAGGGGTCACAACCTAGTATCAATTATGCAAGTGTGTAAAACAAAAGTATGAAAAGAATCATTCAAGCTAGACACACGAGAGATTTATTTTAAGTCCCAAATCAAAATGTCATTAGATGAAGGAGAATACCTGGGATCCTTACAATGTGCTTAGTAGATTTTACCTGATTTTTAGCAATTTTTGTTGAGCTTTACTATGAACTCTTCGACAAGCCAACAAGCAAATAAGATATGCAAGGTATATTCAACTTATGAAAACCCTAGGGTTAGATCTAAAAATCAATTATTATAAAAAATAATAACCAAAAATTAACCCAAATGACAATTCATATCATTCATTGAACCATGTAAAAAAATAAGTGCATACCCATCACAAAACTTTATTTTTTTTGCTACATTTGACCTAGTCAACAAGATCTGATTTTTTTGATATAATTTTGGCTACAAAAATAGAAATTCAAAACATAGACCCCTATGAAAAAACAAAGATCTTTCCAAAAATGTAAAAATTTTAGAAAAATCTCTTCATTTGTCCCCTAGAGACCCATTTTATCAAAACAGACCAATTTTTATAAATTGACTATTTAAGCTA
The DNA here is from genome assembly GCA_027943335.1 of Chamaecyparis obtusa. Lineage (NCBI taxonomy): Eukaryota > Viridiplantae > Streptophyta > Pinopsida > Cupressales > Cupressaceae > Chamaecyparis > Chamaecyparis obtusa. Next base: position 521,431 of record BSBK01003158.1, read on the forward strand.
TTATATTGCATCCAAATTTAAAATACAAAGAATGGACCCCCTATATAATTTAAAGAGATTTCCGAAAATATAAAAATTTCTAAAAAATATTCTAATTTGCGTCAGATATTAATTTTTTATGGAATTTCAAGAAAAAATTATTAAAAATTCAAAGCATCTTAGAAAATTCTAAATTTTTAACTGTAGCTTTCCTGATATGTCACCAACCTGCAAAAACAAATTTAGACCAAAAATCCAAGCCATTTGGGAGATAAAATTAAATATTTGAAACTTTGGGGTTTTAGCTCCCAAAAAAAAATCAAAACCAGCATGAAAAGGTGGGTTGCCCCACGGTGGGCGCCAGAAATGTGTGTGTGAAAATTGTACCTGATCTGTAGACACAACACTTCAATAAAACATTAGAGGTTAGCAAAAATCAAAATCGTGCAAAATTGAAATCTAATTGAACCAAGCGATTTACTGCCTTCTAGTAGGTGCGAGATTAATATTCTCAGATTGTTATCGAGATCAGTTACCTAGATGACACCTAAACGAAAGATTTGAATGCAATTAATCTATATTTTTAAATTTTCTATGCAATAAGAATGATAAAAAATGATATGAATCTATGCTAATATGGAAATTGATATGCTAAAATGATCTAACAATGATATGAAAAAGAATCTAAATGAATGTAAAAAAAACAAATTGATCTCACAATAGCCTTGATTCTCAATAAGCTTTGATTCTCCAAATTCCAATTCTTTAAAATAGTTGTGCAATTCGTAGATGACTTTGGCAAAGTAAGCTTGAAAAATTATGAGATGATTTGAGATGAGCTGAAGCCTTGATTTTATAGAAATCCAGGGCTTTGGAGGTGCATGACAAAAAAAGCCATAAATCACTCAAATAACTCAGGTTGATTTTTGAGTTATTTTTAAATAAAGGATAATTAACTCACAAAAATATGCAAAAGCTAAGTTTTAACTCAAAATAGAGTTTAGCTTTAATTGATAATTGATAGTTGTCTACTTTTATGATTGTGCATATTTTATTTATGAATTAATTTAATAATAAAGTGATTTATTTCCAACTTAACTGCTTTTAAAAATAAAACAATTGATTTATGGGTTAATCAATTATTTAATCAAATTTTTATTAAAAACTATATTATTAAATAATGACAACTTGCTTTAATTAATTAAATAAGAATTTAATCAATTATTCATATGATATTAGATTTATTGTCAAAATTAAATAATACAATTAATAATAGATAGAATTAAATTTAATTACATAATTAAGTGGCAAGATATTAAATCTAATTAATTAAATATGAAAATATTCAATTAATCAAACTTAGGATAAATGTGATTTATTGCCAAATAATCATTAAATTAAAGATAATTAAGATAATTAGAAATATTACTAGGAATATTCCCCGATGCAGAATTTAAGATAATCAATTATGATTTGATGATGTTTAGATGTGCCTTAGGTTAGGACTTTGATGTCGATTTCATTCAAATTGAAGATGTAGGAGATTAATGAACTTATAGCCTATTTTTGAGGTATTACACCTTCATCAAGTGGTATCAGAGTAGGAGTTCTTAAGTGTGTAAACAAATCGCTAACTGGGAGGCAGTTTGCACCGGGACCATGGTTAGGATTTTGGTGCACATTGTGAAAATGCCTCCATGAAGGGAACATGGTAGAAGAGCTAGTTTTGTAACACCTGAGGTTAGAGTTCTTAAGAGACATGTGTGAACATTGCAAGAAGAGATTCACAGAAGAATGAATCTTAATGTTAGAGATGAAAGTGAGGATGAAGCAAAGGGAGATGGAAATTTTGATCAAGAAGAAGAAAAAATTTTGGACTAGGAGGAAGAAAGACATTTTCAGGCCATTTCTAAGATCAGAGAAAGACCTAAGATTGAGGTTCTTGCATTTTCAAGAAATCTTAACCCAGAAGAATTGATCAACTAGATCAATGAATGTGAAGAGGAGTATACAGAGGATTTCTAGAAAATCCTCATTGGAACAGGCCATGTGGAAGATGATAAGGAGAAAGTTGTGCATTACCTTAATGGATTAAGGTTGAGTATTCAAGAGGAGTTGAATCTAGTTTGAATGAACAGTATTGAAGAGGCATGCTAGTTTTCCCTAAAAGTAGAGGAATCGCTAAACAAGAATTTTGAGATTAGACAAAATGGAAGAAGTTGTGGTGGACAATTTGGTGCACAGTCATATGGAGGCTGAAATGAAGATCTGAAAAAGAAGGATGAGGCAAGTAGCAGTTAGAATTTGAGGGAAAATAATTCTAATCATTTTTAGGATTAGATTAATAGAGATCAAAGAGGAAGACGAAGAGGAAGAGGAAAAGGATCTGGAAGAGGAGGCTTCCATGGAACATGTTTTCATTGTGGACAAGAAGGTCATAGGGAATTTGAATGTCCTCAATGCCAAGGAAGGACAGACAGGAGAACTGAAGGCTAGGCCAGAGTTGCACATGTAGATGAAGATGCCAGATCATCACATTTTGAAGATGCTGAAAGAGGAGAAACACTAATTAATAGAAGAGTCTTTTTGAGTGGTGAGGATGAACTTGCGCAAAGGAGGATTCTATTTCACACTAGATGCAAGTGTGTAGGTAAGTGTTGTGATGTGATTATTGATAGTGGAAGCACTGACAATTTGGTGTCAGAAGAGATGGTGACAAAGCTGAAGCTCAAGAAATAGAAACACCCACATCCATACTAGATTTCTTGGGTGTAGGATGACCACAAGGTCATGGTCAATGAACAATGCCTAGTGAAGTTCAAGATTGGTGGATACCATGATGAGCTACTGTGCGATATCATATCTATGGATGTATGTCATATGTTGTTGGATAGAGCATGGTAGTTTGACAGGTGTGTTGTACATGATGGTCATGGGAATACCTATTCCCTAACAAAAGATGGAGTGTGACATAAGCTAAAGTCATTGATCGACATAGACGAAAAGGTATGTGCTACTGCAAGAATAAATTTTGTTGATGGAAGAAAATTCCTAGATGGTATGAGGCATGAGCATGTGTGTTTTGCTTGAATTCCAAAAGCTAGTAAAGAGGAAGTAGAAGATGTGCCTATAAAAGTTGCAGATTTGTTGAATGAGTTTCAAGATAGTGTATCCAATAATGTACCTGATGGCTTACCACCAGTAAGGAAGATCAATCATCAGATGGACTTGATTTCAGGAGCTAGTTTTCCAAATAAGGCAGCACACAAAATGATAGCAATAGAAAGTGAAGAGATGAATATACAAGTACATGAGCTATTGTAGAAGGGGTTGATTTGAGAGAGTCTAAGTCCTTATGATGTACTAGCTATATTAGCACCAAAGAAGAATGGAGAATAGAGGATGTGTATCGACTACATGGCAATAAACAAGATCTCAATAAAGTACATGTTTCCATTGCCACGGATGGATGATATTATGGATTGTTTGAGTGGGACTGTATATTTATCAAAGATAGATCTAAAGAGTGGATATCACCAGATTTAGATTAGATAAGGAGATGAATGGAAGACTACATTCAAGATAAATGAAAGACTGTATGAGTGGTTAGTCATGCCTTTTAGGCTAACCAATGCACCAAGCACTTTCATGCGGCTCATGAACGAGGTTCTAAAAGAATTTTTGGATAAGTTTATCATTGTTTACCTAGATGATATTTTCATTTTAAGTAAGACATTGGAAGAGCATATGATACATATTCGTATGGTGCTTGAGAAACTGAGAGAACTGAAATTGTTGATTAATTTGAAGAAGTGTAGTTTTGTGAAGAAAGATTTAGTGTATTTGGGATTTTTAGTTTCAATAGAAGGTCTAAAAATGGACCCAAAGAAAGTATAGGCTATCCTTGAATGGCCTACTCCAAAGAGTGCTACTAAGGTAAGATCTTTTCATGGTTTGGCTAGCTTTTATAGAAAGCTTATTAGAAATTTTAGCAGTATTTGTGGACCCTTGACTAAAATAATGAGAGGAGATAGAAAAGAGTTTAAGTGGACTAATGGGGCAGAAAAGAGTTTTCAATTGTTGAAATAAAAAGTTATATAACAACCTATTTTAGCACTTCTAAATTTTAATAAGGTGTTTCAAGTAGACTGTGATGCTAGCGGTACTGCAATAGGAGCTGTTATGAGCCAAGAAGGTAAACCTGTTACTTATTTCAGTGAGAAGTTAAATGATGCCAATAGAAAATATTTTGTTTATGATCAGGAATTTTATGCTATAGTTCAAGCATTGAAGAAGTGGAGACACTATACTTCCTAAGGAATTTATTTTGTATACTAATTGTCAAGCTTTGCAATATATGAATAGTCAAGGAAAGTTGAATCAGAGGCATTTGAAATGGGTTGAGTTTTTGCAAAGTTATACATTTGTTTTGAAACACAGAAGTGGAAAGTCTAAGAGGGTTGCATATGCTCTTAGTAGAAGGAAACTATTGCTGACATAAATGTAGATTGAGTTGACTGGGTTCAATGAACTCAAGAATTTGTATGCTAAGGACCCTTATTTTGGTGAAGCTTGGAAAGCTTGTAAATAACCTGTTACTCTAGACAGAATGAAGTGGTTGTATTTTATCATTTAGGATGATATGCTATTTAGAGGGAGTGAGTTGTGCATTCCACAATGTTCTATGAGAGAGAATCTCATCAAGGAGAAGCATAGTGGAGGATTGGCTGGACATTTTGGTCATGATAAAACCCTTGCTTTGGTTGGTGAGAATTATTATTGGCCATAGTTGCATCAAGATGTCAAGAAATTTATACAGATGTGTAGAGTATGTCAGATGGTGAAAGGAGTGAAGAAGAATACAGGGTTGTATTAGCCATTACCTGTACCAGAGAAGCCTTTGGAGGATATCAATATGGACTTTGTTCTTGGTTTACCGAGGACTCAGTGGGGACATGATTCAATTTTTGTGGTGGTTGACATATTTTCAAAGATGACACATTTCATTCCCTGCAAGAAGACTAATGATGTTGTTCATGTAGTAGAATTGTTTTTCAAAGAAGTAGTGAGACTACATGGTTTGCCAAAGACCATAGTTTTAGATTGGGACACTAAGTTTATTGGGTATTTCTAGCATACATTGCAAAAGAAGTTGAAGACATATTTGAAGATTGGTGGATACCATGATGAGGTACTATGTGATATTACATCTATGAATGCATGTCATATGCTGTTGGGTAGACCATGGCAGTTTGACAGGTGTGTTGTACATAATGGTCATGTGAATACCTATTCCCTGACAAAGGATGGAGTGTGACATAAGCTAAAGGATTTGAATGAAATAGAAGAAAAGGTATGTGGTAGTGCAAAAATAACTTTTGTTGATGGAAGAAAATTCCTATATGGTATGAGGCATGAGCATGTGTGTTTTGCTTTAATTCTAGAAGCTAGTAAAGAGGAAGTAGAAGATGTGCTTATAAAAGTTGTAGATTTGTTGAATGAGTTTCAAGATATTGTATTCGATAATGTACTTGATGGATTACCACCAGTAAAGAAGATCAGTCATCAGATGGACCTGATTTTAGGAGCTAGTTTTCTAAATAAGGCAGCACATAGAATGACACCAACAGAAAGTGAAGAGCTAAATAGACAAGTACATGAGCTATTGTAGAAGGGGTTGATTTGAGAGAGTCTGAGTCCTTGTGTTGTACCTATGATATTAGCACCAAAGAAGAATAGAGAATGGAGGATGTGTATAGACTCCAGGGAAATAAACAAGATCACAATCAAGTATAAGTTTTCATTGCCATGGATGGATGATATTATGGATTGTTTGAGTGAGGCTGTGTATTTCTCAAAGATAGATCTAAAGATCGGATATCACTAGATTTGGATCAGAGAAGGAGATGAATGGAGGACTTCCTTCAAAACAAATGAAGAACTCTATGAGTGGTTAGTCATGTCTTTTGAGCTAACCAATGCACCGAGCACTTTCATGCGGCTCATGAATGAGGTTCTGAAAGAATTTCTGGGTAATTTTGTCATTGTTTACCTAGATGGTATTTTGATTTTTAGTAAGACATTAGAGGAGGATATGATGAATATTTGTATGGTGTTTGAGAAATTGAGAGAAGAGATATTGTTGATTAACTTGAAGAAGTGCAATTTTGTGAGGAAAGAATTAGTGTATTTGAGATTTGTAGTTTCAGTAGAAGGTCTAAAAATGGACCAAGAGAAAGTATAGGCTATCCTTGAATGGCCTACTCCAAGGAGTGCTATTGAGGTGAGATATTTTCATGGTTTGGCTAGCTTTTACAAAAATTTTATCTTAAATTTTAGCAAGTCTTGTGGACCCTTGACTGAAACAATGAGAGGAGATATAAAATAGTTTAAGTGGACTAACGGGGTAAAAAAGAGTTTTCAATTGTTGAAAAAAAAAGTTATAGAACAACCTATTTTAGCACTTCTAGATTTTAATAAGGTGTTTCAAGTAGACTGTGATGCTAGTGGTATAACAATAGCAACTGTTATGAGCCAAGAAGGTAAACTTGTTCCTTATTTCAGTGAGAAGTTAAATGATGCCAAGAGAAAATATTTTGTTTATGATCAGAAATTTTATGCTATAGTTCAAGAATTGAAGAAGTGGAGACAGTATCTACTTCCTAAAGATTTTGTTTTGTATACTGATCATCAAGCTTTGCAATATTTGAATAGTCAAGGAAAGTTTTATCAGAGGCATTTGAAATGGGTTGAGTTTTTGCAGAGTTATACATTTGTTTTGAAACACAGGAGTGGAAAGTCTAATCAAGTTGCATATGCTTTTAGTAGAAGGAAACTATTGCTAACAGAAATGCAGATTGAGGTAACTGGGTTGAAGGAACTCAATAATTTTTATCCTAAGGACCCTAAATTTGTTGAAGCTTGGAAAGCTTGTAAAGAACTTGTTACTCTAGACATAACAAAGTGGTTGGATTTCATTGTTTAGGATCATATGGTATTCAGAGGGAGTCATTTGTGCATTCCATAAAGTTCTATGAGAGAGAATCTCATCAAGGAGAAGCATAATGGAGGATTGGCTAGACATTTTGGTCATGATAAAACTCTTGCTTTGGTTGGTAAGAATTATTAATGGCCATAGTTGTAGCAAGATGTTAAGAAGTTTGTACAAAGTTGCTAAGTATGTCAGATGGAAAAAGGAGTGAAGAAAAATACAGGGTTGTATCAGCCATTACCTGTACTAAAGAAGCTTTGGAAGGATATCAGTATGGACTTTGTTGTCAGTTTACCAAGGACTTAGCAGGGACATGATTTAATTTTTGTGGTGGTTGACAGATTTTCAAAGATGGTACATTTCATTCCCTGTAAGAAGACTAATGATGTTGTTCATGTAGTAGAATTATTTTTCAAAGAAGTAGTGAGACTACATGGTTTGCCAAAGACCATAGTTTTAGATCGGGACACTAAGTTTGTTGGGTATTTTTGGCATACATTGTGGAAGAAGTTGAAGATAGATTTGAAGTTTTCTTCATCACATCATCCACAAACTGATGGACAGACAAAGGTGGTTTATAGGAGTTTGAGAAATTTGCTGAGATGTTTGGTTGGAGATAAGCCAATAGGATGGATTTGATTTTACCACAGCTAGAATTTGCATACAATAATTCTATTAACAGGAGCACTAGTAAATCACCATTCCAAATTATATATGGAAGTAGTCCAAAAAATGCATCTGAGTTGAGAAAAATAGATAAAGGAGAAATAAGTAGTGCTGGAGTGAAGGATTTTGCAGAACATTTGAAGAACATCCATGAGGAGGTGAGGAAGCATATTACCAAGATGAATGCACACTATAAGGCTAAGGCAAATGAGAAAAGGAGACATAAGGAGTTTCAAGTTGGAGATGAAGTCATGGTTCATTTTCAGAAGGAGTGATTTTTGGTTGGTACATACAACAAGTTGAAAATGAAGAAGTTTGGGCCATGTAAGATACTAAAGAAGCATGATTTAGAAAATGCATATGAGGTAGAATTGCCTACTGAGCTGAATATTTCACCAGTATTTAACATTTTAAATTTGACAGAGTATTATGAGGGAGGTGTTGAAGATGATATTACAACAACATAGTGGAGTATTCCATCAACTAGTTCAGATACCAAGGAGATTGAGGACATACTCGACAATCATGTTGGTAGAAGCACATGGAATAGGACATATGAAGAATATCTGGTCAAGTTGAAAGGATGACCTATTGAAGATTCATCATGGATAACAATGGAGGAGGTTAAGCATCTTGGTTTTCCACTTCACACATGAGACGTGATAGGGTCACTTCTCAAATTACCCTGGGTGTCTGATGGAGGAGCATCCTGGGTGTAAGAGCAATTTTGCATCTCCCAAAAATATTTCTAGTTTTGTTTTCAATTAGGGCTATCTTGTGTAGAGCTTCTATTTATGGAAACTTACTAGTTTTTAGTAAGTTGGTCATACAATCTTAGAATGTTCTAATTTCACATGTGGAGGTTCATCTTAGTCATATCAACCTACCAATAAAGTTTCATGGCTAGATCAAGTCTAGTTTTGAAGATATTGAAGATTTTTGATATTGGCAGTAGGGTATAGAAACTTTGAACTCAGTTTTGAAGGCTTTAGAGGCTCCGAATGAGGTTGAATTTTTGGCTAAATGAAGCTTTCTTATTTCAAGTGTTGTAGAGCTCATTGCACCCTTTCCAAATTGAGGTCATAATAGTTAATCGAGTCAATGGGTGATGACTTATGGTCTTCGAAAGTAGGGTCACCTAAAATGGCAGAAAATAATTTTCCTTCAAAATTTCTGTTTGGGTTTCAAAAGTTATTTTGAGCTAACTTTGATGTAATAAAATGAAAAATAAAATAATTCTAAGTTTGGTCGGCCCTAAGCGCAACATTTATGGAGCCTTCTTAGGCGGTGGAAATTGCCTATATAAAGAAGGCCTGTAGTGTTGTCTAGGGTAGTTCCGGGTAGATCTGGGTAATGATTCGAGGCTTTGTCCTACATAATATTGTGAAGGGAATGCCCATGTGGCTTTGCATATTGTAATTCTGAAATTTGTAATTCCACATTTGTGGAGATAATAAGAAACCCATTTTCTATTCTTGGAAATTGTTGTTATTTCTTTGTTTCTATTATGTCTTTGTTCTTGCACCCTTCATCACATAGACAAAAGGTACACACACCTCTACAATACATCTGTGACCACTCATTGCTCCATTACATGCATTTCATCAGTGTTGCATGCATTATTTTCAAAGGAAGATGCACTCTCCCAAAGGAAAGTGTGTACATGCTGGGAGCTTACACAACATTAAGGAGAGGACTACATTAGAGTTCCTTCCTCACATAGCATCTCAAAAGTGTTATGTGTTGTAAAGGAGAGAAAGGAGTATGTACAAACTCCTTGAAGCAATACACACTTTTAAAGAATAAAGTGACCCTTCCAATGTGTGTAGTTCCTTAGTATGCACTTGGAAACATTTATTTATGTTGGTAGTTATTCACTAACTTCTGGTGCACTTAGAAACAAAAGGAGAGTGCGTTGAGTCCCTCTCAAAATTCAAGTCTCCTTTCCCCTTAATAAATTTTCCTTTCTCATCACTGTTGATTACCACAAAACTTTCATATTGTGATGCAAGGGTAGGGGCCAAACAAAGGCACACCCTAATGATCCAAGCCTACTCAACACATGCGAAGGCAAACAACAACAATAGTAAGAGAGAGAATGCAAAAGCTTTCATATATTTCCTCAAATAGAATGATACATGCCGGGCTATAGGGCCTTCCTAGTTAGGGTCAAATATTACAATGATTTACAGAAGTCCTCAAACATGCAAGGATCTGATACCAATCTCTAATCTTACTATCTCCTATCTTCTACCAAAAATTGCCTTCCTAAACTATAACGAAACAGCTACATTTATACAAGAGTCTATCAAACTGAGTTGACCTTTAGATCCATAATCAATGAAGGGAATAGTTAGATCTAGGACCACATGCTTCCCAATCATGGATTCCAACATTAAATCCATGACCCAACATAAATGCACAAGTCTGCCACAATAGAAACTTAAACTAAACCCATCGGTGAGAAAAGATAACCAAGCAGCAGACAAGAAATGTCAAGCACCAGTGAAATAACTGACCACCCAGGAGATAACTAACCACACTCTGTAACCAAAGGAAACTGACCAACTACCGACCAACTTGGTCAATGTATAAACTGAGCAATACAAACAAACTCTAAATGTTTTTGGTGACATAGGATTGCCAAGGACCCAAGATGCTCTTGCATCAGACACTTGGGCTTATTATGAAATGATTCTCAAAATCATTTGGTAGGTCTAGTCTGAGCTGCATCTAACTCAGACTGAGAAATCCAAGAACTATCTTCCATCAGTCTATTCTTCCACTTTACCAGATATTCCATGTACTATTTTCCTCTTCTACTCTTGCCAACTCTTTCCTTCAAAATCTATTCAACTTCTTCATTCTGCTTCTTAAGATACTTTGTTGGTGTTATCACTTCTTCATCAGGTTCATGATACTCATATAAATCAACAATGTTGAAAATCAATGATATGTCCATGTCATCAGGTAACTTAATCTCATATGCATTTCCATTATCAAACTTCTTCAAAATCTTGCAAGGTCCAAACTTTTTCATCTTCAGCTTCCCATATGTTCCAACAGGAAATCAACCTTTCTTCAAATGAACCATCACTTCATCACCAACATCAAAATTTTTATGCCTTCTTGATCTATCAACTTTGTCTTTCTATTTCTAATTACTGTCTTCCAGCTTCAGCTTCACATCTTCATGCAATGTCTTCATATATTCAACAAATTTTACTCCTTCAACACTTCTCTTATTTTCATTAGCAATGTCTCTCAAATTAGATATACCTCTTAGCTATGTGCCATTCACAATATCAAATGGTGTCTTTCCATTACTCCTATTCACTAAATTATCATATGCAAACTCTACTTGTGCCAACACAGAATCCCAATTACTTGGTGTGTCTCCAACTAAGCATCTCAAAAGATTTCCCAAACTTTTGTCGATGAAATGTAGAACTATATTTCAACTCAGTGCCAAATTTCTTCCAAAGGGTTTTCCAAAAGTATCCAACAAATTTACTGTCTCAGTCAAAGATAATACTCTTCGGTAATCAATGCAATCTGACAATTTCCTTAAAGAAACGATCTGCTACATGTACTGCATCTGATGTCTTTCTACATGGTATAAAATGTGCCATCTTAGAAAATCTATTCACAACAACAAATATAGAATCATTACCTCTTACTATCTTTGGTAAGCCAAGAACAAAGTCCATACTGATGTCAATCCAAGGTTTCTCAGGTAAAACAATTGGTACATACAATCTAGTATTCTGACTTACTCCTTTTGCAACTTGATAAATTCCACAACTTTTCACAAATTTCTGAACATCTTTATACAACTACGGCCAATAGTACTTCTCCTTAAGAAAATTCCATGTTTTATCAATGCCAAAATGTCAAGCCAAACCACTACTATGTTTCTCCTTTATCAAATTAGATCTCATTACTCCTCTCGGTATACACAACTGAATACCTTTAAACAACATACCTTCCTAAATAAAATATTCATCCCATTTAGTATCTTGTTGATCTTGAATAGGTGCTCTGCACTTTCTCCATGGCTTGGAAAAATTAGGGTCAAACTCATAAGAATCTCTCATCTCATCAAAACCAAGAACTTCAATTTTGATCTTGGTCATCAAAGATCTTCTTCTACTCAATGCATTAGCAACTCGGTTAGTGACTCCACTCTTATGCTTTATCACAAATGTGTAACTCTACAAATACTCAACCCATTTCATATGTCTCTGATTCAACTTATTCTAACTACCCAAATATTGTAAAGCCTTATGATCAGTATACAACACAAATTCACTTGGTATCAAATAATGTCTCCATTTCTTCAGTGCTTGAACAATAGCATAGAATCCTTGATCATACATAGAATATTTCCTTCTAGCATCATTCAACTTTTCACTAAAGAAAGCAACAAGTTTACCTTCTTGACTCAACATAGCTCCAATTGCACTCCCACTTGCATCACATTCTACTTGAAATACCTTACTAAAATTAGGTAATGCCAAAATAGGTAATTCAACAACCTTCTGCTTCAGATTCTCAAAACTTTTATCATCTCCATGTGTCCACTTGAATTCTCTTTTGTCTCCTCTCATAGTTTCAGTCATAGCATTACAAATTGAATTGAAATTCCTTATGAACTTTTGGTAAAAACTTGCCAAACCATGAAATGATCTTACCTCACTAGCATTCATAGGTGTAGGACAATTCAAAATAGCTTCAACTTTTTTAGGATCCATCTTCAAACCATCAGCTGAAATAACAAATCCCAAATACACAATCTCCTCTTTCATGAATGAATACTTTTTTAGATTTATTAGCAACTTTTATTCTTTCAATCTATGAAAAACTTGTCTAACATGCAAAAAATGTTCTTCTCTAGTCTTACTGAATATCAGAATGTCATCAAGATATACAATCGCAAACTTACCCAAGAATTTCTTCAAAACTTCATTCATCATCCTCATAAAAGTACTCAGTGCATTAGTTAAACCAAAAGGAATAACCAACCACTCATGCAAACCTTCTTTTGTCTTGAAAGAAGTCTTCCATTCATCACCTTCTCTGATTCTGATCTAATGATACCCACTTTTCAAATCAATTTTGGTGAAATGCTTTGCTCCAGTCAAACTATCCATTATGTCATCCATTCTTAGTATAGGAAACCTATACTTCACTATTATCCTATTGATTACTGTGGAATCAGTACACATTCTCCATTCTCCATTCTTTTTCAGTGCCAATACAACAAGTACTGCACAAGGACTCAAACTTTCTCTGATCAAACCTTTCTCCAACAACTCTTGAATCTATCAGTTCAATTCTCGATTCTCAGTAGGTGTCAACTGATGAGGTGACTTATTCAGTAAACTAGATCCAAGAATTAGATCCATACAATGATCAATGCTTCTTTTTAGTGGAAAACCATCAGGTACATTATTAGAAATGATATCACTATAATCGGTGAGTAACTTATCAATCTCCTCAGGGACATTATCCTCTATTTTCTTACTTGGTTTGTTAGGGATCATAGCAAAACATACATCATTATTCTTCAAAGAGTGAAGAAACTTTCTTCCTTCCATCAAACAAACTTTCATAGATCTGCAAACATTACTAATAGGTTCTTCCATCAAAGGTAACAAGATTTGTTTCTTTCCATTAGCCACAATAGTATAATTATGCAATCTCCCATCATATATAGCATGTTTATCATATTTCCAAGGTCTACCCAACCAAATATGAAAACAATCCATAGGCATGATATCAAACAATACCTTATCATAGTACTTTCCAATCTTCAAATTCACATAACATTGTTCACTTACCAAGAGTGTATGCTCAACCTTGATCCATGAAATCTGATAGGGCTTCAGATGTACCAACCTTTCCAACTACAATTTTGTGACCATCTCCTCAAATGCTAGATTCTTTGAGCTACCACTGTCAATGATTACCTTCCAAACTTTATTAGAAACTCTACATCTAGTCTTGAAAAAACTTTTCCTTACTGACTCTTCCTTTTTTCTTTCATTCCATAGTGTTATCCTTACCATCAAGTTATTTTCTTTCTCAGGTTCATTCGGTGACTCTTCTTACACCAAAGCATTTCTACTACTACCAGCCTTCTTAATAGCATGTGTACATTCAAAAGATCTATGTCCTTCTCCAAAATTGTAACAACTTCCTCAAAAAATTCCTCTACTATAACCATCTTGGTAGTTACTGCCTCTATCTTTACATGAAGTTTCACCTTTCCACTCGGTCTTGCCTTTGTCCAGATTTGTCTTTTCTGGTTTAGATCTACTATTTTCACCATTAGATCTACCTCTTCCTCTAGGGAATCTACCACCTTGACCTCTCTATCTTTGCTCATGTCTCTTGTTCAATTTCTCCTCAGCCTTCAATGCAAATTGATAAGCCTCTTTAATGTTCTCCAACTTGACCATACAAATTTCCTCTTGGATGGAAACTCTCAAACCATTCAAGTATCTACCAATTCTTTCCACATCATCTTCATCATGTTCGAATCTGATATCTAATCTATAAAATTCCTTAGTATACTCCTTTACTAAGCTATCTTTCTACCTCAAACTTTGCATTCACCGAACTAGGTTAATCTGATAATCACAAGGTAAGAACTTTCCTTTCAACTTATTCACCATTTTATTCCATACCTTGATTTTGTCTTTGCCTTTCCTCTTCCTATCCAACTGTAGATGTTCCCACCATAAGGATGCATGACTTTTCAACTTTGTGCTTGCAATCTTCACCTTCTTGTCTTCAAGTATGTTTTCATATTCAAAATACTTTTCCATCTCGGTGATCCAGTCCACCAATTCATCAGAATCTAGCTTTCCACCATACTCAGGAGGATTGAAATGTGTTGTTGACTTTAGACTTGTCAGAGCCTTCAAAAATATTTCTTCACCTTGATCCATAACAAGTGCATGTTCTGCATTCGCCTGTTCTTCCTCAACTTCATCATCACTAAGATGTCTGCCTCTTCTCTAGGCTATTTCAACAACTTCTAACCTAGCAGCAATCTACCTTAGCATATCTACCAATCCTGGATCTGCATCTCACCTCCCATAAACCATCTTGACAACCCTCTGTAATTGCAAGTTATATCACAATCTGCTACTCCACAACAATCAACTAGGGCTTCAAGAGGAACCTACAAACCTAGATCTGCAAACCTAAATCAAGATATCACCTCACTTTGATACCACCTAACACAAGGGCAGGGGCCAAAAGAGACCAAACAAAGGTACACCCTAATGATCCAAGTCTACTCAGAACATGCAGAAGCAAACAACAACAATAGTGAGAGAGAAAATGCAGAAGCTTTCATATATTTTATCAAATAGAATGATACATGTCAGACTATAAGGCATTCCAGGTTAGGGCCAAATATTACAATGATTTATAGAAGTCCTCAAACATGTGAGGATCTGATACCAATCTCTAATCTTACTATCTTCTATCTTCTACCAAAAATTGCCTTTCTAAACTACAACCAAACAACTACATTTATACAAGAGTCTACCAAACTAAGTCGGCCTTTAGATCCATAATCAATGGAAGGAATGGTTAGATCTAGGACCACACACTTCCCAATGATGGATTCCAAAATTAAATCTATGACCCAACATAAATGCACAAGTCAGCCACAACAGAAACTTAAACTAAACTCAAAGGTGAGCAAAGATAACTGAGCAACAGATAAGAAATGTTGAGAGCCATTGAAACAACCAACCACCTAGGAGATAACCGACCACACTCAATAACCAAAGGAAACTGACCTACTACTGACCAACTTGGTCAAAGCAGAAACTGAGCAACATAGACAAACTCCAAATATTTTTTGTGAAACATGATTGCCAAGGACCCAAGATGCTCTTGCATCATATTGTGTACCTTATTTCCTTCTATTTTTCATCTATAAATTGAAATTGTGAGAAGGTTGTGTGTGATATTTTACCTGGTATGGAATCCCTCTAGTCATTACCTCTCTTATTTGCACATCCTCATCTTAGATGGGATTCTTGGACTAGCATGAAATTTTATAGCATGACATGATTTTGTGATCAATGTTGTTCTTTCTTTAGGCTAAGAAGAACCCTCATCATAAAACTGGACATGAAAAGGATTCTAAAACCACTTAACAAAATCCATCAATCAGATTGTGGTTAGCTTCTTTTAACTCATACATTTATCCTAATGCCACTTCAGTCAAAATCATCACCCCACTAGTTTCTTCTTTTGGTTTTATATTTTTAAGCTTTCTTGGCTCCTTAAACTCACCAATTGCCAGCAGCTTAATGTAATGAAGTCGACAAAGTTTTACTTCAAAATAATGAGGCAAGATGGACCCCAAGTGAGTCCAGCCTAAATTTTTTTTGAACTCAAACAACTAGCCCTGAAAACAATCTAGGACAACTAGTGCCCGCAACCAGATCCATTCTAGACAACTAGAAACTTTAAATAATTTCAACTTTTATTACTTCACCAGTTGCCAAAATCTAAACAGAACACCCTCAATCATGCCATTAAAAGACAAATCAAAACATATCACTGAATGCTAAAACTTGGCAAAGACAAACCTTTTGATATAGATAATCACCTTGTAAAAGAGATTTTCCCAAAAATGAACGAGGCAAGAGATTTTAAAAGTTGAAAACACCCATTCAAAATTGCCGAAAAGCACAAATTGAAAATAGTGCCGACTGCCTCAGAAAGAGATGACTTAAAAATATCAAATAGTGAGCTGAAGGAGAACCACTAAATTTGGAAGAAGACTCATATGCAAGGAATGCGACAAAACAACCACCATCTAGAAACAATTGTTTGACATCAAGTTACAAATTTTTGAAAGTGGCTACTTAGCAATTTAACTCTATCAATCACTATCAATCTACACAAGCTTATTTTAGAATCCTCCTGTGAAATATAGCAGATTAACTCCTAAATCCTAGAAACTTTCCAACTTGGTAGAACCTCATACATAGAATGTAGAGAAATAACTCACTTATTACGACCATCAAGTGGCATTAAGAAACTAAAATGAAAAGTTGGCCTCCTAGGTGACTGGTTATTCAACACACAAAAAAATGAATAAATGTCACTTGGATTTGACCTATTTAAACCATCAAATGAATGCCTCATGGTCTAAAAATATAGATATAGGTTTAGTTTCACATGGAGAAAACAAATCTCCAATTAGCTTGTTCTGATCATCAACTGGTCAATTAATATGAATCACCAAAGTCAGCCCTTTACCAACTTCTAATAGTCTAGGGGAACATTCAATTATCCATGACACTCAACCAGGTACAAAATGCAAGACCTCAAAGTAGGGCATTCAAAATTCTGCACTTTCACATTCTGAGAAGCCACATAAATTGCAAACAAAATTGCTCTGGCAAACCTATCATATGAACTCATATGAATCAGCAAGTGAAACTAAAGCTTCCCTCTCATATGTATGAAATAAGGCTTTGATTAGATTCCCAAAGTCATCAACCAATTATCAATGATTAATCTTCAAAGTCGACCACTTAGAACATTCTAAACTAAAAACAATCAAATTCATAGAAATTGCATTTGGAATTGATTGAACAAAGGGGTTAAAGGGATTGGCAGGGACTTGAAAATCCTTAGGAAAGTACACTTATAGGTCTATAGTGTGGAACATCACTCAATTATGTTTGATCTTGAACCAGGTGCAAATGATAAGACCCCAAAGTAAGCCACTCAGAAAACTAAACTGTGCACTCCTGGAGAAACTTAGCAATCTGCAAATGGAATGGCTCTGGAAAACATGTCAAACGGGAAAATGGAGGGCTGAAAATTGGTATGGACATTCTTTCTCATGCCTAAAATATGATGCAATAATCTTGATGTCACAACTATCAACCAGGTGTCAAATGTAAACCTCTGAAGTAGGCCCCTCAGTGAAAACCAGACAGAAAGCAAAGTACAGATTTGAGCACAGGCCTCCAAATGGGTACCCTTAAAACTTATCTGAACTGGATTTTGAAAGTTGTAACCAACTGAAAATATCAAAATAAATGTGGGGAACACATGTCCCAAGCACTATGCCATGAAATTCATTAGGCCTATCTTTGTATGCACTTGAACCTAGGTCTTTTTAAACTGTTCTTTGAAGGGCACAAACTTTGCCTTAGGAAAATTCTCTGATTATGGGCTCAAAACCATCTAGATTTTTCAGAGTACCAAAACCTCTAGTTGTTCTTTCAAAAAAATAAAAGAGATATAATTTCAAATCTGTTTTGAATACTATTAAATTTTTTTTAAAAAAATTGGATTGTTCTTGTAGAATGCTGATTTATTTTAGTTGCTTTTTTATATTATGTGAAAATGAAAGTTGTAGATTTTATTGTATTCTAGGATCTTATTTTTATAAATAAAATAGGGCTTAGAGAATTATAATTAAATTAGATTTTTATTTAGTTAATTATT
This sequence comes from Chamaecyparis obtusa, assembly GCA_027943335.1. Lineage (NCBI taxonomy): Eukaryota > Viridiplantae > Streptophyta > Pinopsida > Cupressales > Cupressaceae > Chamaecyparis > Chamaecyparis obtusa. The sequence goes on from BSBK01003158.1 coordinate 539,567, forward strand.
ATATTAAGGAACACCTTATTAACTATAGTTTAATTTTATATGTTAATCAATGTTTTAATCTAAGATAAATCTATAGATTAAAGGAAAGATATTTAATCCATTAATATTATTAGTGTATTTGTGTTTAGTGAAAAATCATTTAAATTAAGATTAAGATCAAAGTTAGTTAACCCAGGAAGTAGGTTGGGCATTCATAATACTTAGGGGTGAGCATTATCGATGACCCCTCGTCATGCTTCCCCACAATTGAAATTTAACCAACTCTCTCCCAGGTTTAACCATGCAAACTTAAGTCAACTTTTAACCTTAAACTTAAACTTATAACTTTAAAAAAAAAAAATATTGGTGTTTTTTTTGCATAGAAATATGGGAATGACATTTTGGTATCAGAGCTAGGATAGCGAAAACTTGGTGCCATTAAACCCAATACATTTCTTATCTAACTTAACCCTTTTGAAATTGCTAGGATGCCTCCCCTTACATGTCAAGCTCGAATATGTAATAGAGGATGACGATCTAGGAAAACCCTCTCGGTTTTCATGCAAGATGAACAAAGGGAAGAGATATCAACAGTTAATCAAAAATCCCCTCCCAAACCACCACCAAATCCTAATCAGGAGGTCTTGCTAGCCCTACAGAACCTCATCGGGGTTATATAGGATAGGTTGCCTCTAGTTATCCCTTAGTCAAATCATCATTTGTTAGGAGCGCATAGATTAGAGGCTAGAGAGAGGACTAGGAGCCCTCCACATGATCATGAGGAGGGACATGGAGCTCATGAGGTGGAATCAGTTTGTATGCTAGAATCACCACCCAGATTTGTTTAGAGGGCATCCTGTGATGTTCGGGACCATATTAGAGATCTCCTTTGATTACAACCACCTTTGTAGTATGGTTCTACAGAAGGAACAAATGCTGAGGCATGGATTTTGAGTTTAGACAAGTGCTTTGGGTTGCGTCATTGTGAGAGAAATGTTAAGGCCCATTTTTCAGTACACCTACTAAGAGGAGGTGCTTCCACATGGTGAAAATAGGAATAATTTAAGAACAACACTACTATAGACACTATTACTTGGGAGATCTTCCTAGAGAGGTTCAAATACAGGTATATGTTAGAGCATTATAGGAAATGGCACATAGATGAGTTCCATGAGCTCCAATAGAGGGGACTCATAGTACTTCAGTATCAGACCTATTTCCTTGAGTTGTTACCATATCTTGACTATATGAAGGATGAAAAATTGTGAGTCAACCATTTTGTCAAGGGACTCAATGATTGGATATTAGGATAGGTTCACATGACCACTCCAAGGACCCTTTGTGAGGCCGTAGAGATGGCTTTGGTTGCAGAGGAGATTCAGGGTAAGTCTTGAGATGCTTGTGATAGATATCAAAACTATAACTTTGTGTCTCAGTCTCAAGGTCACCATAAGAGTCACTGGAAGGGTAACAACAGGAATTCTTCAAGGTCTTTTAATAAGAACCCACACTAGAAGACCCATCAGAATAAAAAATAGAAACCACCATAGGGTCATCAAGGCTCTAAGCCCAAACAGTGGTAGGCATAGGGATCGAAGAAGAATTAGCGTCAATAGTATTCAAATGCATGCCTAGCATGGACTCAACAGTCCTCTTGGAGGGCTTTCAGTGGGTCTAGTAGGACTGGTGGACATCAATACTCTAGGCCACAAGGAGTTCAGACTCACACACATGGTCCTTGCTATGCATGTGGTGCCATGGGGTACTTAGCTCATGATTGTCCTTAGGCTCAGATGGTAGGTAGTCAGCGTATGGTAGCATCAGAGCCTATAGTTGGATACTTTGGAAAGTCTCATAGGGTATTTGCAGCAGTTGATAATTGCCAGGCCGAGCACTAGGCCATAGTGATAGAGGTTGCATGTATGATCAATGATATTAGTGTTACCATATTGTTTGATTCTGGTGCTACTAATTCTTTTATATCTCCATTTTTTGTGGAGCATTGCAGGCTGGTGGCAACTAGATAGGAAATTAGTTGGGAAGTGGAGTTACCATTAGGGTCTAGAGTGTCAATTAGCTCCTTAGTAAAGGATAGCTAGGTGCAAATTAGTGACATGATCACTACTATGGATCAACGTATCACACCTCTTGGTTCTTATGAAATAGTACTTAGCACAGATTGGCTTTATGCCCATAGAGCTAAGTTATATTGTTGATAGAAGAGGATTGATTGCCTTAATGATCATGGTACACCTATTTTGATTTGCAAAATTTACAGAGGCATTTCCCTTCGTATGATCTTAGCCATGCAGCTTAAGCAGAGCATGCGGAAGGGATATCAGCTTTTTTCTATTACTATTAGTGATAGAGAGGATGGGGAGGAAAGGGAACCATCTCTTGATGATTAGCCTATACTTCAGGAGTTTGCAGATGTGTTTCCTACTGAGCTTCCAGGCATGCCTCCTCATAGAGCAATAGATTTCCATATAGATCTTGTGCCAGGAGCTACTCCAGTTTCGAGGGCACCTTACAAGATGAACATTAATGAGCTTAATGAGATCAAGATCTAGTTAGAAGAGCTTTTGGAGAAAGATCACATTCATCCTAGTGTTTCACCTTGGGCCACACCTATTATCTTCATTAAGAAGAAGGATGGATCCTTGCGGTTATGTATGGATTACCAACAACTTAATAAGCTTACCATCAAGAATTGGGTTCTGCTCCCAAGGACTGATGATTTTTTTTATCAGCTTAAGGGTTTTCCAAAATTGATCTTAAGTCGGGTTACCACCAATTATGGATTATGGATAGTGATATTCCCAAGACTACATTCTATACTAGATATGGGCATTATGAGTTCATAGTTGTACCTTTTGGACTCACTAAAGCTCCAACAGTTTTCATGAGCATCATGAATGGGGTATTCCATACCTTGATAAGTTTTTAGTAGTTTTCCTTGATGATATTTTGATATATTCTCAGGATGAAGAGGAACATGAATAACATTTGAGGTAGGTTTTGCAGTGTCTTAGAGACAATTAGTTGTATGGCAGCTTGTCCAAATGTGTTTTTTATAGGATAGAGATTCATTACTTTGGACATGTCATTTTAGGAGATGGAATCTCAGTAGATCCATCTAAGATTAGAGCCATCATGGATTGGCATGCACCTTCTTCTATGACTGAAGTCAAGAGTTTTATGGGATTAGGAGGATACTACAGGCATTTTGTAGAGGGCTTTTCTAGAGTGGCTCATCCCATCACTTCTCTTCAATGCAAGGGAAAGAAGTTTGAGTGGACCAAGAAGTGTGAGAGGGCTTTTCAGGAACTCAAGAAGGTGCTTACTAGTGCACCTATTCTAGCAGTGCCTGATGTGTCAGCGAATTTTGTTGTATGCACAGATGCTTCCTTGGATGGTTTGGGAGCAATTCTTATGCAGAATGGGTGATCCATTGCATATGAGTCTAAGAAACTTAAGACTCATGAGCTCAATTACCCCACTCATGACCTTGAGTTAACTGCAGTGGTTCATGCCATAGTGAGATGGTGACATTTCCTTTTGTGTCATTGGTTTGAGCTTCATTCTGATCATCAGAGCTTGTAGTATATTTTCACTCAACTAAACCTGAATGCACATCAGCGTAGGTGGATGAAATTCCTATGTGAGTATGATTTTGATGTCGACTACATCAAGGGTAAGGAGAATGTGGTTGTTGATGCTTTGAGGAGGAGGCATCATGGGGCCTACTCTATGGCTATAGGTAGAGAATTGAGGGATTAGATATTACATCACTTGAATGAGGATGTTTGGTATGTAGAGGTCAATCAGATTATTCAGTCTTAGAGCACCCTTAAGGGTAAGTATTGAGGATATTCCCTAGATCTTGATGGGATTTTATGCCATAGAGGACACATATATATCCCATTCTCTTGAGACTTGTGATTTTTCATCATGTTAGATGCTCATAGAGCCCCTTATGCAATTTATCCTAGAGTCAAGAAGATGCATGCAAATTTGAGGAAATTATATCATTGGCTAGGATTGAGACAAAACATAGCTGAGATAGTGGCATGATGTCTTGAGTGTCAGAGGGTTAAGGAAAAACATCATCATCCTGGTGGTTTGCTTCAGCCTCATGAGATACCAGAGTGGAAGTGGGATGTTATTTCCATAGACTTCATCATTGGTCTCCCTATGTCATCTTGACACCATGATGCCATCATGGTGACAGTTGATAAACTGACCAAAGTATCCCACTTCTCACCTATTCAGGCCACTTTTATAGCCCTAGCAGTAGCACAAGTTTTCTTGTGGGATATTGTTAGACTTCATGGCATACCTCATAAGATTATTTCTAATCAAGATTCTCTCTTTACATCATCCTTCTGGAGAGGATTATAGACAGCCTTGGCCACTAAGCTCAATTTTAGCACCGCATATCACCCAGAGACCAATGGTCAGACAAAGAGGGTAAATCAAGTGTTGGAGGATATGCTCCACATGTATGTCATGGATCATCAGACTAGGTGGGAGGAGTACCTTCATTTGGTTGAGTTTGCCTACAATAATGGGTATCACACTTCTCTAGGTATGCCTCCCTATCAGGCATTATATGGAAGACCATGCAGGACACCATTGAGTTGGGACCACATTGAGGATAGAGTTTCTTTAGGTCCTAAGTTAGTGTGAGAGTTGGTGCAGTAGGTGACTTTGATTAGACCATGTTTGAAGGAGGTACATGATAGATAGAAAAAGTATGCAAATGCTAAGATGGAAGATCGTAGTTATCAGATTGGGGATAGAGTCTTTCTAAGAGTGTGATCTCATAAGATTCCAATCTATTTTGGAAAGGGCTCTAAGGTTGCACCCATATTTGTTGGGCCTTTTGAGATTATTGAGTGGATAGGTCCTATCACCTATCATCTTGCTTTTCCACTGAGCCTGTCACACATCCACAATGTTTTTCATGTGTAAGTGTTGAGGAAGTATATTTTTAATGAGTCTCATATCATAGATTGGGATGCCTTGTAGGTGGAGTTAGATGGCTAGTTGTCTTTGGAGTCCATCCACATTTTGGCGTGCCAGATGCTAGCTCTTTGAGGTTGAGAGCTAGACTAGGTTAGGGTCTAGTGGGATTGCTATGATGAGGTTACAACATCATGGGAGGACGTAGTGTAGATGAGAGCATGGTACCCCCATCTTTTTTATGAAATCCAAGAGGAAGTTCATGCCTAGGGGGGGAGGATGTGAGGCCTCACCCCAAGCCCATCATAGTCTTTCTATTTTTGCATTTGAGATAGACCTATTTGATACTACATTTTGATGCTTTATGGTTTTTTGACACTTCATATTATGTTTTTATCACCTTAGAGGTTTGATGCACATTATGCTATGTTTAGATTAATGATTACTATGATATCAAATTGGATTCTACATGAGTGATTAATTGGATTTTATGAATGTTATGATGTCATGATGATATTTAATTATGCAATGAATTATATATGCAATGATTATGTTAAAAGCTTAATTAAGTGTTGAATTGTGTTTTACATGATGAGTTGCATTTATGTCATTGATGAATCATTATGCCATATGAATTATGTCTTAATTAGTGATATTGTAAATGAATTATTTTGAGCATCAATGTTATGAATTTACATGTATATTCCTTGGACAACTAATGTTTGATTTTAGTGTGCAGGGAATTAGACCATGGTAAATTCAAGGAACCAAAGCATAGACCTATGTGAAATCAATTCGAACCAAGGTTGCTTCTAATGAGAGACAAACACCTCATTGTAATTATATTTTATTTTGTAAATGTATTGAGCTTGTAAGTCTCAATTTATTTTGAAAACTTGATATTTCATTTTATGTTTGTGCATGCTCAAGTGGAAATGCCATGTGTCCTGTGATGTGTGATTTGTGTGTTGTGTCACTTAACAGTTGTAAAGTGTACATGTGGCCATGACATGTTCCACTTGAGGATTGGTTGTCCACCAACCTAGGATAGTACTCCTTTAGGATACCCATGTGAATCCCTTGGATAGGGAGCTTGAGGTAGTGTCTTATCAAATAATTTCGAATTTGATGTTGCCATGAGTTTTTGGGGGGCTTAAAAGGTGCCTAGGGGTGTATTTAGGCCATTTTTAGTAAGCCCACTTGGTATACCTATGGGTAAAGGTCATTTTTAACCATAAGACAATGCATAGTTGACCAAAAGACCCCTCCAAAAATGAGATTTTCAAAATGGCCGAAAATCAACTTTTGAAGCAAGGTCTTGGTAAGAGTTCCATCCATTAGGATGCAAGTCTTTTGCCCACATTTTTGGCCAGCCGTTTTAGAAACCCATTTTTGGAAAGATGTAAGAGGCTTAGGGAAGACCAACCAATTAGAAGCCTTGCCTTATCCCTAGGAGTTTGTGGGAAGAAGTGTAGAGGTCTTTTTAGTGGGGACTCTTCATTTTGGGGAGTTTGAACACCCACTCTCTAACTTAGAGACTAGATGAATTTGAAGAAGCTAAGATAGTAGAAAGCTTTGTCAAAAAGGGAGCTCATCTTCAACATTCACCATATTTTTTTTGGATCTAGGTTGGTGGCTCCAACTTTTTTTTCTTTCATGTTGCAAGAGTAAATTTGTATTGTGTGATGAGAAAGATGTAGTTCTATCTTCATGTTCATGTTAGTTTTTATTTATGTTGAGAATTTTTGTGCAATGTAAATCTTATTCTCCTTTAGATTTGATGGAGATCATGTTTTGTGGTAGTATTGTAATGTGTTTCATTTTCTTGTCTTGTAAAGAGTTTGTTATTTGGGTGTTCTCAAGGACACACTCACCCTTAGGAGGGAAGAGTAGCCTTAGGGGTGAAGGTTTTTAGGATAGCTCATGGGTGTAGAGTCTCTCCTCAAGGAGGAGAAGGAGAAATCATGGAGTATGAGCTCCTTGATTCCAAATCCATGGGGGTCATAAGGGTTTTGTTCTTTGGTTGAAATGCGTTGGGGGTCATAAGGGATGTGGTTGAGTTTTGTGTGTGGGAGTAGATGCTTGAGTTATATTATGCCTTGTGAAGGCTTGTACTATTTATTTTGGTTTTGTCTTATCTTCCCATTGGAGTATTTGGTCCACCTTCACCCAAAAAATGGGTCTTGTGTGACCCTTGTGAAATCCTTGTGAATGGAATGTTTTCTTCTTATTGTTGGTAGTTTTGTTTTTGTGAAGATGTGAATCTTGTGAGTGTTTGTGTAAACCCATTTATGCTTTCATTCCCCTAGCTCGAGGGTGGATTCTTAGAAGCCTAGGCTAGGAGGTGAGCATCCCATGTTCTATTCTACTTTTATTTGTAGGTATTGAAGAGTTTGCATCTTGAAGTAAAGCTTGGAATGGCTTTATTTTGTCTCCATGTTTAGCATTGTTGTAAGGAGGGTAGTATCCCTTTTGTAGAAGGGAATCCTAAAGAATTCCCTTGTTTGAGTAGTTGTATAATGTTGTTTTTGGGACAGCTCTGTAAAAGATTTTAGTTGTTAGTTTTTCTATTTCAAAGAATGTATATTAGCCATATTAAACTTGTAAATGAAGAGGAAACATTATGCTTTCTAAATGTGGATGCAAGAGAACATTATCTCACCCTAAGGGAAATAGATTAGTGCAGAAATATTAATTTGTTCCTTACCTCTATAGTTGCTCTTTCAAAAAAATAATAGAGATAGAATTTCAAATCTGTTTTGAATACTGTTAAAGTTCAAAAAAATAAAATTGGATTGTTCTTGTAGTTCATGCTGATTTATTTTAGTTGGTTTTTTATATTATGTGAAAATGAAAGTTGCAGATTTTATTGTATTCTAGGATCTTATTTTTATAAAGGAAATATGGCTTAGAGAATTATAATTAAATTATATTTTTATTTAGTTAATTATTATATTAAAGAACACCTTCTTAGCTATAGTTTAATTTTATATGTTAATCAATGTCTTAATCTAAGATAAATCTATAGATTAAAGGAACGATATTTAATCCATTAATATTATTAGTGTATTTGTGTTTAGTGAAAAACCATTTAAATTAAGATTAAGATCAAAGTTAGTTAACTTGAGAAGTACGTTGGGCATTCATAATACTTAGGGGTGAGTGTTATCGATGACCCCTCATCATGCTTTCCCACAATCGAAAGTTAACCAGCTCTCTCCCAGGTTTAACCATGCAAACTTAAGTCAAATTTTAACCTTAAACTTAAACATATAACTTTAAAAAAAAAATCATGTGTTTTTCTCGTAGAAATATGGGCATGACATCATAAAAAGGAAAATTTTTCCTAGTGAAGTACAAAAAAGATTGGAAAGATACAAAGGGATAGTGGTGAATGGGATGCCCAATTCTCCACCCCTAATCAGAGATATTAGCCACCCAATTCTCTACCCCCAATCAAAGATATTATCCATCCAATTCTCTACCCCCAATTAGAGATATTAGCCATCAAATAGATCTTATTTTAGGGGTAATCTTACCTAATTAACTATCCTATAAGATGACACCCTCACAAAATGAGGAGATAGAAAGGAAAGTCAAAGAACTCCTAGATAAAGGGCTAGTAAGGAAGAGTCTGAGCCCATGTGTAGTACCAGCTATACTTGCACCAAAAAAAGAAGGAAAATAGAGATTATGTTTAGATTCTAGGGAAATCAATAGAATTACAATAAGATAGAGGTTTCCTATTCCTAGGAATTAGGACCTAATGGACTATTTGGGAGGATCTTGTACTACTCTAAGATTGATCTCAAATATGGTTATCATCAAATTAGAATTAGATAGGGAGGTGAATGGAAGACAAAATTCAAGACCAATGAGGGTATTTATGAGTGGTTGGTTACGCCCTTTGTCCTTTCAAATTCTCCAAGTATTTTTATGTGCCTTATGAATGAGGTATTCAAGGATTTTATTAGCAAATTTTTTGTGGTTTACCTTGATGATATTATTGTGTTTAGCAGGACCAAAGAAGAGCCTCTACAACATCTTGAGAAAGTAATAAGGAGGTTACATGAATAAAATTTTATGATAAACTTGGAAAAATGTGAGTTTATGAAGGATAAATTGGTTTATATTGGCTTTTTCATTTCCAAGGGCAATTTGAATATGGACCCATCCAAGGTTGAGGTTATCCTTAGTTTTCCTACACCTAGAGAAATAGGTGATATGATGAGATTTCATTGTTTGGAAACATTTTAATAGGAAGGTCATTAAATATTTTATTCATATATGTGCACCAATATTAGACACCATCAAGGGAGCACAAAAGTGTAATTTTTCTTAGTCCAATGTAGAAAATAATACTTTTGAATACTTTAAATAGAAGGTGGCACAAATGCACATCCTTGTTTTAATAGATTTTAACAAATTTTTTATAGTGCAATGTGATGCTAGTAATATATCCATAGGGTTTTTTTTGAGCCAAGAGGGAAGTCATGTTGCCTTTTTCTATGAAAAACTTAATCATGAAAAAAGGAAGTACTTTACCTATGATTTGTAATTGCATGCCATGGTAAAATCCTTAAAAAAATGGAGGCACTACCTTTTACCAAAGGAATTTATAGTCTATATTGACAACCATGCCCTAATCATTTTGAATGGATAGGAGAAACACAATCATAAACACATGAAGTGGGTTGAACATCTTAAAGATCACATACTAATCATTAAACATAGGAAAGAGAAGGCTAATAAAGTGTCAAGTGTTTAGAGTAGGAGGGTTTGCATGCTTCAATTAATCCAATTATAAATTTTTGGGGTTGATTATCGCAAGTAAATGTACAAGGAGGATGAAGATTTTAAGGAAATCTAAAAGGTTTGTGATCAATTTTTTTATTCTTATCATATTGATAAGTATAATTTTTTATTGCAACTAGGGATACTATTCAAAGGGAGTCAATTGTGTGTCCCTAGATGTTCCATGTGATAGAACATTATGAAGTAAAATTATTGTGGAAATTTGGGGGGTCACTTTGGGTTAGAAAAGACCCTAGATCAAGTGAAGAAGTTTGGCCAAATTTGCAATCTGATGTTAGAAAGTATGTGGAAGGTAGTAGCATATGTGAAAGGGCTAAATGAAAATCATCTAATGCTAGATCATACCAGCTTCTTACAATTCCTAATAGGCCATGGGAAATTATTAGTATGGATTATGTATTGGGTCTTATAAGGATTCAAAGAGGTCATGATAGCATATTTGTTTTAGTAGATAGATTCAACAAGATGGATCAATTCTTACCATGAAAGTGCACTAATGAGGCTTCACATATAGGTGGTTTTTTTTTCAATAATATTATTAGGATTTATGGTCTACCTATTAATATTGTGACTGATAGGGACTCCAAGTTTGTCTGGCATTTTTTGGTGAACATTATGGAATAACTTAGGAACTCATTTGTCTTTCACTTCAGCATAGCACACTCATAGAGATGGCCAAATTGAGGTTCTAAATAGGTCATTGGGGAACCTTCTAAGGTTTCTAACAAATAATCATAGAGAGGCATGGCATATGACCATCCCTGAAGATAAATTTCCATACAATGATTCTACCAATAGAAGCACATGTAGAACTCCATTTGAGGTTTTCTATGGGATTCATCCAAGAAGAATCTTAGAACTAAGACACCTGCAATGCATGGAGAGGAGTGTACAAGGTGAGGAATTTGTATTAAAAATGAAATATATCCATGATAGATTAAGGGAAACTCTTCAAAATAACATAGAGAAATATGAGAAAGAAAATGAAAGAAAAAGAGATGTAAGATACAAGGTGTGGGACATGGTGATTTTACACATAATTACATTAAGTGTTATTATTAGTGTCACACATATAGTTGGTAAGGAATGAAAATAGACAAGTTATTCAAAACACTAAGTATAGTAATTGAGAAGAGCACAAGGAGAATTACAAGTTAATCCATTACAGTCTTGACCAAGCATAGACACAGAGCTAGATGATTACCAAGCACACCAGTATAGTTATAACCAAGCATACATGTTTATCAAATATCAACATTTTACAAAGATAGAAATGTAGTATTTACTAAGTGATATAGGATTGACATAGAAGTTTGGAATGACACTGAAAACAAAGAAAAAGGTTTATACGAAGCTATAAAATAGTTTACATAAATGGAGGTAAACATTTATTGAAGATGTAAAATTGATTGGTAATGATCCCTATGTAGTTTTGATTTAGGTCATTCATATGGATCATTGATCAAATATATTTTTCAAGTTTCCACAACCCTAATTAGGTCAAATCTTTATGATATAAGAATTTTCAAGATGTCAGATTAATATACACATGAGAAGTAGCCACCTAGAGGAGACACCTGATGATCACATAGGGCTATGATGTTAAGCTTTTGTTAGAGTATTCAAAATTGAATCAAAAGTAGAACAGAGGCTATAGAGTAGTATTTGAAAAATATATCTATCACATCAAGGTGATATTTTTTAAGAGATAATAGATTTGATATTCAACAAAGTAAGTTTCTACATACAGATCATTACAATGTTACTTTCTAACAATTGTAGTAGACAAAATATATTAATAGAGTAGACCTAACTATCTTTTGTAACTCTCTTAAATGAGTGAACACTTAATAGTGTTGCTAAAATCCTCTAACAAGGTAGAACTTAATAAGTCTTAAATGTTACTCCTAATAGGGTAAGATAATCAGAAGTGATAAAAAATTGTAATCCCGAACAAGAAAATTTATTATTACAGTAGTGAATCTTTGTGGGTGTCATCCCCACTACAATTTTTACCTTCTAATAAGGGTTTTTGTGATACCAAAATATGTGTGTGAAGTGTATGAAGTTTCATGAATGTTTATTTGTTAGACTAGAAGTATTTACATTTCAGTTATCTACATGAATGAATGGTAATGATGAATGTTAAATTTAGTGAATGAAGGATGTTATCTTGAGGATTAAGTACAAATTTTGTAGGGTTACTAATTCACCCCTCCCCTCTTAGTAACTCACCTTTCCATAATCAGAAATTGGAGTTGCAAATTACTCTAGAACCTCTTAAGGATGTCAAGGAAAAGTTGAGAGAGTCATTGAAAAAAATAAAGGAATTAGCATTTTGATAGAATGAGACTCAATATCAGGAAGAAGAGATCAAGGAATTGTTTGAAGGATCTAGATGTGTATCTGATGCATCTGAAGCTACAATCTAAGATCTATGTAAAAAGAATCAACACCTCACCAAGAAACTAAAAGCACTACAAATTAGATGAGAAACTCAAATGGTAAGAATGATTGAAGTTATGAATAACACAAGACAAGATGAACAAGAGAGGAACATTACTATTGAGGACATAAGACAAATGACTGAGAAATTTGAAGAAAAAGAATCTAAAATACTAAGGTTGACCGAGCATCACTTTGAAATTTCTAATTAGATCATTATCATTAGTAAAGAAGTTAACCAAGTAAACAATGATCTTGCTAGTAAATTGGAAGACATTGGTGAATTAAGGGAAGAAAATGAAAGAATGAAAAATGAATTGAAGATGCAACAACAACATAATGAAATGATAAAGAAAACTAAGGAAAGAACCAAAAGGATCAATGAATTCTTAATGAGTCGGAGAAGATTGGACAACACCACTAGATTAGGTTAGACCAAGCAAGGAGAGTCATCAAATCAAGAAGAGAAAAGGAATGCCTATGAAAATCCCAGACCAAAGAAGCTCTCATGCTATCACCGTGGAAAAGAAGGTCAAACAACAAATGTTAGTAGAAGTAAATCTAAAGGTACTCCTAACACTATTCCTAAATTTGATCATTATTGCTACAATTGAAACAAGTATGGACATCAAGCATATGAATTTAGATTAAATATGAACAAGTAACCTAAGAGGATCTACATGGAAAAGAACTGTAGTATTTTCAACAAGCATGGTCATATATCACAAGAGTGCATGGCACAACTAAAGAAAGTTCAAAAATCGAAGAGATAAAACAATACCTATCAACCAAGAAGACAAGGTAATAATTATACTTGGGATTAAAAAACTTGGTTTAATTGTACAATATGTGAAAGATATGGTCATATTACTAAAAATTGTATGAGACTACACTGGAGAGGAAGATCTAGAAATTGGAAATTTTTTGGAATGGCATATTTGTATTGTCACAATGTTGGTCACTTAAGTAAAGATTGCAGAGACTGAGCACCAGAATTGAATGTTGATATGAATGAGAATACCATTGATGGAATCAGAAGGAAGATGAGTCAAATGTGGAGAAGATAAAAAAAAGACAATGGAGGAACACACACAATAGTTGGTGACACCTCATCATTTGGATTCAGTGATTTCACCACTTCTACTTAAGAAAATCAAGTATTTGAACTGAATTTTAATCAGTTATATCTTTAAAAAATTCCTTATATCTATTGCATGAATACTATATTAGAATGAATTAAGATGCACTAGGTTGTTATATGTTATGAAGTTTAAATGAGCATAGTTAACAAAGATAGACCGAGTAAGAATTTTCAGTCAGTGAAAATGGTAAAGGGAACCAAGTTGCACAGTCAATGGAGTGTTGGTATTATTAATTGAGATAAAGTATCTAATGTAGATAGCTAGGTGTATGATCATTAATTGAGTATAGGTTGGTGAAGCACTTAATGCAGAAAATTTATGCCAAAAAGGGCTTTTGGGTATAAATACACAATGAAAAACTCATTATTTACATTGCATTCAAAGACCAAACTAGAGCTAAAAAAGAGTGAAGATTTGAGCAACCATATTTTGAGATATTATAGTGATTTTTGAGTTCCATGGAGTGTTTGAAAGTTATTCAGAAACATTTGAAGTGTAACTGAGTGACTAGAAAAGAGTTTCATCAAAGCCCTAATTTATCATTAGTAATGGCCTATACTTCAAAATCCATTAAAACAAAGGTTGATAAAGAAAAGAAAGTGACATTAATCAAGAGTGAAAAATATGAGGAACCGAACTACAAGTTACATATGAAGATCACTAGATAGATTGATGAAAAAGACACGTTTTCATATATACCACCCAGGGTTTTATTGGTGAAGAATATTAGATTGTATATTCATTGCAAGATCAGTGAGATAGATGATTTTGAGCTTCAATCCACCTATCAGGAGATATATGAGGATGGGAAGATGAAAGATGAGTACAAACACATGGAAGTAAAAAGGTTAACAAACACACTTCATTACCTGAAGGAATTTAAGATAGAATGGATCAAGCTTGTACTTAGCCATGTATATGATGGAAAATTATGGTTAGATGAACCAATAAAGATCACCAAGGATGTGATTCATATGGTCACTGAATATCCAATATGTGACAAGCAAGGAAAAATCCCTAAGGTACCCATTGAAGAATGAAATTGAGACATTTTCTAGAGTCAAGTGGGATGAAAGATGAATAAGGACTAACACCATTAATGATCTAGAGACCAAATTTGGAGTGTATGTGATTGCATAAAAATTATTTCAATCTATTAAACCAAACAATGTTCCTTGTGGTGCTACTGACATCACATAAAAGATAGTAAAGAAGGGTCTAGAACTTGACCTAGCTGAATTAATGTTGAGGCAACTGGAGGAGAACATGAGAACTATCCGAGTTGCAAAATCCAACACCTGAAAGTTTGGATCTCTATTGGTATCTATATTTTTCTAATTGAAGATCTCATTTACCTTGATCAGTAATATAGAGTGGGATGTGAAGAAGCCCATCATTATTCAAATTCGTGAATTCATAAAAAAATTTGATAAGAAGTTTGAGCTAGTAATGGATGATTACTTTAGTAAATTCAAGGAAGAAATTCACAAGAGAAGTAGAATTCCTACATAATTAGTTGAGAAGTACTAAGATTATATTCACTTGTTAGTGGAAAACAACACTACCCTGATAAGGCAGTTGAATTGAGAAGTGCATGGCTTCCACCAATGGAACATGAACTAGACATTGCCCGAGCCACTATGTCAATAAAGGCATTACTTGCAGAGCCTAAGGACAAAGGTGAAACAAGGTTTGGCACTTATGAATAAGTGAAAAAAAAGATAAAAATGGATTTAGTTGGAGTAAAAATATGAAGGAAAAAAAATAAAATTATCGGCACACCAGAAAAAAAAATTAGAGAGGAAGAAGTAGAGAAGTCAAAACTGAAGAGGCAACCGAGGAGTAGAAATCAATCGATGAAAGTGAAGATGAAGAAGAAAATGAGTCAGAAAAGGAAGTATAAGAAAAAAAACCAAAGGAAATGTAGGGTAAGAGAAAAAAATTTGATACACCAACATGTGTGAGGACTAGATCCACTACAGGTAATACCCCACCTCAGAGAAGAGGAGTTGCAAAAATATCAAGGCCTGCACTAACAAAGACTTACCAAAAGAAAAGAGGTACACAAGCTTCCATTGAGGTACCTGAGCCAAACAAGAGGATAACATTAATATGGAATAAAGATGATGTTTATTTAGAAGAAGACATTAGTCAATTCAAAGTTGTAGTTAATAAAGCACCACAGTCAATTGATGAGATTGGAGATGGCATAAAAGAAAGAGGAGGACTAGGTTTGTGTGTGTGAAAATTGTACCAGATCTGTAAACACAACACTTCAGTAAAACATTAGAGGTTATCTATAATCAAAATCGTGCAAAATTGAAAGCTATCTAACCAAGCGATTTACTGCCTTCTAGTAGGTGCGAGATTAATGTTCTCAAATTGTTATCGAGATCAGTGACCTAGACGACACCTAAATGAAGGATTTGAATGCAAAAGATGGATATGAAATTGAATGCAATTAATTTTTTTTTTTTTGGTATTTTCTATGCAATAATAATGATAAAAACTTGATATGAATCTATGCTAATATGGAAATTGATCTATGAACATGCAAAGTAAGCTAATAATGATATGAAAATGAATTTAAATGAATGTAAAAACCAAACTTGATCTCACAAAAATGTTGATTCGCAAGAAGCTTTGATCCTTCCAATTCCAATTCTCCAGCGTGATTGTGCAAAAATATGAGATGCTTGGATGCAAATTTGAGAGATGAATTATGAAGAGTTGAGCCTTGTTTTTATAGAAATCCAAGGCTTTGGAGGTTGTGAAAGAAAGCCATAAATCACTCAAATAACTCAGGTTGATTTTTGAGTTATTTTTAAATAATAGATAATTAAGTCACAAAAATCATGCAAAAGCACAGTTCAACTCGAATTATAAGTTTAGATCCACTTTAAAACTCAAAAAGATGTTGAGTTTCAAAAAGCTAACAACTTGCATTGATTTTCCAATTTTGAGTTTAACTGGTCCTTGAATGTGCACATGGATAATTATGATTTAATAAATAAATAAAGTGATTTATTCTCAACTTAACTACTTTTTGAAATAAAATAATTAATTTATGGGTTAATTAACTATTTTACCAAACTTTTATTAAAAATTATATTATTAAATAATGACAACATGCTTTAATTAATTAAATAAGAATTTAATCAATTATTCATAGGAATTTTGATTTATTGTCAAAATTAAATAATACAATTAATAATAGATAGAATTAAATTTAATTAAACAATTAAGTGGAAAATATTAAATCTAATTAATTAAATATGCAAAATATTTAATTAATCAAATTTTAGGATAAATGTGATTTATTGCCAAATAATTATAAAATTAAAGATAATTATGATGATTAGGAATATTACTAGGAATATTCTCCGATGTAGAATTTAAGATAATCAATTATGATTTGATGATGTTTAGATGTGCCTTAGATTAGGACTTTGATGTCGATTTCATTTGAATTGAAGATGTAGGAGATTAATGAACTTATAGTCCATTTTTGGGGTATTACATTTTGCCCCTCTTTGAATTACTGTGTGAAGCGCAGTGGTTCAAAGATAGTCTGTGTTTGATAGAGATATGAAACTGATGTTTGAAATTGAGATAGAAGTTGATTGATATTGATTTGATATGGAGATAATAGGTCCTAAATGACCAAAGATAATGTTTACTATAATAGCAAATGAACCTATGATTGCGAAAAAGTGTCAAAATGCCTGATTCCAAACCTTAGGATTGCAAAGAAGTGAGTGACCCGTTCAAGACTCGATTGTCTTAGCAAAACTAGTAGGTATCACATGCAAACCCTTCAGTCATCGAAGAACCAAGGAAAGAACACTATGATCTGATGGTTGCAAAAACTAATATAGTTTACAAGATTAGGAGAATACCAGATTGATATGGATCTTGATAAATCTGATATGCCCCAAGTGATGATAGATTTGCCCCGAGCGATGAGGACTTTTGATGAATCAGTAACTAGACATGATTGTTTGTCTTGATCACTAATGAAAGATATTGATAGACTTGATTGATAGAATTTTGATTTACAGACTTTGAATTGATGTGCAATAACATGCCCCCTTCGAGATTAAAATTGAAATCTAACAAGAAAAGTTAGCGTTGAGAGCTCAGAAGCATGTTGATTGATGGGAAAAGTGGTTATACACATTCAAGAGTGCATTCTACATCATTTAGAGGTCCTGGAGACCAAGGTTGACTAGGTTTGACCATGAGTTGACCATGGTTGACCAGGTTGAATTTTTGATAGTTTGATGGAAGATAATCAGTTAAGTTGAATTTTAGATTTCTGTGATGATGGAAGGTTGATTATGCAAGCAGTGAATAAGATAAATGATCTCAGATTTCAATTTTGATCCCGAAAAAGGATTCTACTTGCTGTTTCATTGGAGGAACCTTCGTGTGAGATTCAACTCTTGTTAGACTTGAAGATGCGATTTGAAGAATCATTTAAGCATTGAAGTTCATTTAATCATTGTGAGATCATGCAAAGATGAAAAATGCAAAGAGACATGCAAAATGAAATGCAACCTAAGACCTAGGACCTACTCACTGATCATATGTCGATTTGTTATCATCATTGAACTTTTAGGTAACCGGATAAATCAATACAATTCCCACTAGCTAAAAAAAACCATAGACATATGAATATTGATTTGTATGCACAAGAATCAATACAACCCCCACTAGTCAAACAACCATGGACATATGAATATTGATTTTATTTTTGGAATGTCAGATTAGATATAAGTACCAAGGCATAAACACCAGGATGACTTGAATATCATGTCCATTTGGATATAGCAATTTGTATAAGCACAAAAACATGAACGTCGTGATGACCTGAATATGCCTTGCATTGCAAACAAATCAAAGAGTCAAGAGATCATTCTAAATCCAATGTGAATTACCCGTAGTGACCCTTTATCATTCACATCCTTAGGCAAGATCGCGTTCCGCAATAGGAGAAAGAACTTACTCAAAAAGACAATAGTTAGATCAAACTTCCTTGAATTGTCTGGGTATCAATGGTCAAGGTACGCATGGCCATCCAATTTGAGATAGAGGCTCTTATAGTCGGACACCATTTCAATCCGGAATTTCCAAAGTTGTTAGATTTTCACATACAAGTAGAAGACAAAGAAAAGATTATGCCCCCAGTCATCACTCTCTAAATCCTATAAAGGACATCATCAAAGAGCTCAAAGGGACACAATATGCAAAAATCTCAATGTGAATCAGTAAGCATACAAGGAGATAAAAGCATGTAAAAAGAATAGATTGTTTTCAGTTGAGTTTTGATGTTTGATTGCGTTGTTGTAGATGCAAAATCCTTTCTGGAGACAAGACTGACTGAATGACTCACGTGAAGCTTCAAAGGACTTTGACTAGATATGATCCATCTAAGATACATGGGAGACCATAGGATATGACATTGATTGCCCCCAAGTGTTAAACATTGATAGGATATAGACGCTTGAGCTGGTTGGTGTACAGACCGACTTATTGAAAATTGGAAATGTTGAAACAAACTGGGAGATATGTACAAATTGAAGGAAGACTGAAAGCTGGGAAAGACCAAGATTGTGCTGATAGATGGAGTGTTTTGAACAAGTGGCACCTATTTGCTAGGTTTTCACGATCTTGGCAGAGATTCTATTTTTGCTACCAAGGCGCCTATTTCCAGGTTTTCACCAAGGCACTTTTTTTTTTTCTTTTTTTTTTTGTATTTTTCATTTTTCAATTTTTTTTGATTTTTTGATATTTTCTAATTTTTTTGTGAATCATCAAGGTGTCTATTGCTAGGTTTTCACCAAGATGTTCATTTTTTTAGGACTTTTTCTGATTTTTAGGATTTTTTCAGGATATTTAACCATAGACTGAATGCCTTAGGCATAGAATTTCTTTAGATGGAGAACATTGATTGGTTCTCAGAGTTGTTCTCCTTCAGTTGTTGAGAGTTGATAGGCACCAGAGCCAAAAGTAGCAGTGATTACAAAGGGACCCAGCCAGTTGGGTTCAAACTTCCCCTTGCGTTCTCGATGGGATTGATTTTTAGGATTTTCTCTCAAGACTAGATCACCAACCTGAAATTCTCTATGTCTGACTTTCTTGTTGTAGCCTTTAGAAATTATCTTCTGATATACTCTGAGATGATCATACGCTACTTGTCTATGCTCATCTAGTAGTTCAGGATCTTGTAACCTAGACACTCTATAGTCATCATCAGTTACTAGACCATGCATTCTGATTCTGAGTGATGGGATTTCAACCTCAATAGGCAGTACCGCTTCAGACCCATAAACTAAAGCAAAAGGTGCAGCCCTAGTAGGTGTTCTGATACTTGTTCTATAGGCCCATAGAGCTAGATTAATCATGAGATGCTAGTCTCTTCCAATTTTGTTTACTATTCTGTGTAAGGTCTTCAATAGATTTTTGTTAGAAGCCTCTGCTTGTCCATTCCCTTGTGGATAGTAGATAGAAGACCAATGTTGGGTGATCTTAAATTTGGCACATAGATCATCGAGGTCTTTATTCCTGAATTGCCCACCATTATTTATGATTATGGAATGAGGGATCCCATATCTGCATATGATATAGTTCAAGATGAACATCGATATCTACTTTCCAGTTGCTTGTGTCAAAGGGACCGCTTCTACCCATTTTGTAAAATAATCTATGGCTATGATTATATGGGTATGTCCATTAGAAGAATGAGGATGAATCATCCTGATAAGATCAAATGCCCATTGATGAAAAGGCCATTGTGTTGTAAAGGGGATTAGATCCCTCCTTGGAGCATGAATTAGGTTGCCATGTACTTGACACTTTTTACAATTCTTAGCAAATTTTATAGCCTCTTTCTCCACTTCAGGCTAATAGTACCTAGCCCTAATAAGTTTTCGAGCTAGTGTTAAATCATTCGAGTGTGACCCACAAATACCATCATGGACTTCCTCTAATGCACGTTGAGACTCTTCCCATTCTAAAAATCTAAGTAGCGTACCATCTAGACCTCATTTGTATAGATCATTACCAATGATGACATATCGAGAGGCATTACGGATAAGGTATCTCTTTTCATGACAGTTGAAGGTATCAGGAATGATTTGGTCTTGGAGATAGGAAAATAGGTTTTTATATCAGGATGAATTATGACCTACAACAGTGAAAATCATGTGAGTTTTGAGGGAGTCATATGCAGGATAAGAGAGTGCTTCCACCAGGAACTCGTAGCGTAGCTCATGTTCAGGCTACTGTAATAAAGTAGATAGTGTTGCCATTGCATCGGCAGCCTTGTTCTTTGTTCTAGGAATTTACTCAAATGTGATAGAGATGAAATATTTCTTAAGAACATCGACCATTCTTTTGTAAGGAATGATTTTTTCATCTTTAGTTTGGTACACATCATTGACTTGATGAATAACAAGTTGAGAGTCTCCATGAATGTGTAGCTCTGTTACTCTCCATTCAATTGCTATTTTCATACCATTCAAAAGGGCTTCATTTTTCACAATATTGTTTGTGCAAGGAAACTTTAATCGGAATGCTTTGGGGATTGAGTATCCTTGGGGAGTTAGGAATAATATGCCTACTCCAGATCCATTATGTGTATAGGAGCCATCAAAGAATAATTGCCATTCTCTAGAAGATAGGTGCATAATAGATGAGTCTGGAAATTCCATTTGCATTGGTGTGTCATCAAACATGGGTGCATCTGCTAGTTGCTCAGCAATAACTTGACCTTTTATAGCTTTTCTTTCAACATATTCAATGTCAAATTTGCTTAGAAGCATGACCCATTTAGCTAGTCTACCAGTGAGGGCAGCCTTGGTTAGTAGGTATTTCAATGGATCAATTTTTGCTACTAGATGCATGGTATGAGCTAACATATAGTGTCTCAATTTCTATGATGCAAAGATCACAGTGAGACAAGCTTTCTCAATCATAGAATAGTTCTTTTCATATGCCACCAATGTTCTGCTTATATAATAAATGGCTCTTTCCTTTTTGTCTTCATCATGTTGCGCTAGCAATGCCCCCAGTGAGGTGGCTATTGTAGAGACATACAAGATCAATGGCTTCCCATGAATAGGAGGCATCAAGATAGGCGGATTTGATAGATACTTCTTGATATGGTTAAAGTTGTTCTCGCATTCTTCATTCCATGCAAAGGGCACACCTTTATGTAATGTTTTTGTAAAAGGCTGTGATATGTCCGCTAGCTGTGATATGAATCTTCTGATAGATTGAACTCTGCCTTGCAATGTCCTCATTTGACTGATATTTGTGGGAGGTTGCATCTCTATTATAGCCTTGACTTTAGCTGGATCAACTTCAATGCCTTTCTTTGAAATTATGTATCCTAAGAGCTTTCTAGAAGTGACACCAAAAGAACACTTCTTAGGATTTAGTCAAAGACTAAACTTTTCCATTCTATCTAGGGTCATGCTCAAGTTAGTTAGATGTTCAGTTCTGATCATTGATTTTGCCAAGGTATCATCAACATAGTCCTCCATTGTTCTATGCATCATATCATGAAAAATAGATGTCATTGCTCTTTGATATGTAGCTCCAGCATTTTTCAGTCTGAATGGCATAACATTCCAACAGAAGGTTCCCCACGCACATGTGAAAGCAGTTTTCTCTTGGTCTTCTAGCAATTTTGATTTGGTTGTATCCAGAAAAGCCATCCATTAAGGAATGCATCTCATAGCCTATAGTCATGTCCACTATCATATCAATGTTAGGTAGTGGAAAATCATCCTTAGGGCATGCTCTATTCACATCTCTAAAGTCTGTGCACACTCTGATTGAACCATCTAGTTTAGAAATAGGTACAATGTTGGAGATCCACTCAACATAGTCTATGATGTGGATGAATCCAAATTTTAGGAGTTTCTCTAATTTAGCTTTGACTAAAAGTGCAACATGAGGATGCATCTTTCTCAATTTTTACTTGACCGGTTTTACTCCAGGAGCAATGGATAGATGGTGCATGATAAGATTTGGATCCAACCCTGGCATATTTGAATACTTCCATGCAAAGTTGATCTTTTTTTCTATCAAGAATGTAGTAAATTTATATTTCTCTTCTTCTTACAAGGATTGTGCTACATGTACCAATTGTGGTTCCTCTATTGTACCCAAATTGATGGATTGGGTGAGCTCAGTTAGAACTGGAGACCTGTCCTATAAATGACTTGGAAGGACATCAAATATCTCATCCTTAGGTGCCTCAGAGAGGTTTTCACCTTTGGATACATCTTTTATTTTTACTTTTTTCAGTTCTGAGACTGCCACAAAGTGGTTTTCACCCTTAGAACTCTTTTTCTTTTTCTTTTTACTCTTGTTTTTCAGACTAAGATATTTGATGTCTAACTCGGTCATGCTGATGCTCAGTTCACTAATGGAAGTACTCATAGGCTCAACTGCATTGAGGTAGTAGGCAAGGGCATAGTCATTCGGGAAGGTATAAATACCATGGTTTGGGTTTGTGGAAGTTTGGTCGATAAGATCATGGAGTTGGATAGTCAAAGTGGGAAAGGCTTTGGATATGGTGTTTACAGATATTGATCTATCATCATTGGTCCTAACCTAATGCACAAGTTCAAAGGTGATACTACAACTTAAGACATCCAATTCATGAATAGGCTCAATGTCATCGTGGGAGTCCAATTCAGCCATAGGTGGATCAGACTCGATAGGTTCATCATTTCGCTCTAGAATTACATTGGGTTGAGGTGCATATTGGTGAATAACATCAACATGTTTCACTATGATAAGCTCATCTAGTTCTGGAATGGCTCCCCATTCATAGTCATTTGATTTAGCTTCTGATTCAGGATCTCTAGGAAATCTTAGAACATGAGTAAAGTCAGGATGAATACCCCAAGAGGGGTTACCCTCCGATTCTGATTTGAATTCATACTCATGAGAATTTGTCTCAGAATCACTACCACTTCCCTCTTCTTGATTGTTTTCAAGATTAGCCGGTTCTTGTGGTGCAACTATCTCTTGATTGATAGTAGGTTCTTGTGTTTCTACTACATTAATTCTTTTGATAGGATCATCTTTATCATCAAGAAGGTCTTTGATCTCTTTAGGAAATTTTTCATAGGTGATGAGTTCTGAACTATCTGAATCACTGTCAGATGGTTCTATTTCTTCTTTCTTAAGAAGAGGTTCCCCTGGTGTGATCTACTCTATGACATGCGAGCAATTACTTTTGAGGTGATAGGGTTTCTTCTTAAATCCTAAGCCAATTTTATTTTTATTTTCTCTACCAGTATGTGGGAGGGGTGCCTCAAGACCTTTTCCTCTAATTCCTAGAGGTCGTTGACTTGAATATCCCATCTTAGCTATTAATTTACCTCCTAGACCATATGACTTGGAAGGGAGTTTGGATACAGTAGAGTTACCAGTTTGAAAAACTTGAGAATCAGATTCATATTTGTATAGCCATGATAGCACAACTTCATCCTCTTCAAATTCTTGCTTGGATACTTGTTCTGCTACAAAATTGTTTTTATATGCCTCAAGAGGTTCCTGAGGTTTGGGCTTGGATTGTTTCAAAGATTTCCCATAAGACTTAGGTGAGATAGGGAGAGATGTCGAAGATAAGATTGGCTCGATAGTGTATTCTCCCATACTATTTTCTTTGATATTAAGCTCTTTGGCAAGATCTTCCATTTTAGATGTGGATGCTTCTTTAGTTGGCTCTATGGGAGATTCTCTATTATTAGTTACAAGCTTATCGACACTTTCCTTCAAGGTGTTGCAAGTTGTATTCAGATCTACTGGGATAGTAACCTCGACTCCTTCATAAGGAAACTTCAAACATTGATGGTATGTAGAAGGAATGGCTTGCATTTCATGTATCCACGGTCTCCCTAGAAGGACATTGTAGGCCAAAGGTAGATCAAGCACTTGACAGATGGTATCTTTGATAACTAGACCCACTCTAATAGGTAAGATAATGGTGCCTTTAGAAGATCTTTCTTGTTCATCATAGGCCTTGATAGTTATTTTCTTTCTAGGATCAATAGCCAATTCTAAAAATCCCAATTGTGTGATCAAGCTATAAGAACAAATGTTTAGGCCTGCGCCCCCATCTATCAACACACATTTGACTCTACGGTTCTGGATCAAGACTTCTATATGCAAAGGCTAATTATGTGGGTGACTCAAGGAGTTTTCATCTTCCTCTGAAAAGGAGATATATTGTGGAGATGTAAGATGTCCAACCATAGTCTGGAACCTGTCTAAATTAAGGTCATCAAGAACATTGGAACTGAGCAAAGCTTTATCGAGAATGGCTCTATGAGCTAGAGATATTCGAAGCAACTCAAACATGGAGATTTTCACATTAGTGTGCTGGATTTGTTGAACTATGCTATAAGACATAGGCCTTGTATCCTTTGGATTGGGAGGTCTGGAAGCAACCTTCTGTTTAGAAGCGGATGAAAGATTGAAGGGCACCTTCGGGACATTTGATGAATCTGGGATTTGTGCTTTCAGATGCATTTGAGCTTGTGATCGAGTAACTGCGTTAGCTGAGGAATAATTTTTGTCTCTTTGTATGATTGTGATGACATTGCAACTTTCAGAGAGACATGGTTCAACCATATTGATGACAGTGTTATTTCCAGGGTAAGCATAGTTGACTTTTGCCCCCATATTAGGCTGAGAAGTTGAAACCTTTTGACCATGTTTCAAAAATGGTTCTGTGAATGCTGTATGATCATTATTGCTCATGGGATTGTCAATTGTGATGTCTCCACTATCGATCAGATCTTGAATGGTATGCTTCAAGTGGTAGCAACTACTAGTTTTGTGACCTTTACTCTGATGGAAATCATAGAATTCATTATCCTTCCACCATATCAGTTTGGGGTCTTGAGCATTCAGTTGGATTGGTGGTAAAGAGATAATGTTATGAGCTAGTAGAGTTTTCATAGCTGATTCTAAAGACTCTCCTAGAGGAGTAGATTTTTTATGTTTATCCCATTTTTTGAATTCTGGCTTCCTTTGAGATGGTTGAGAAGACTTTTGCTCAGAAGCTTTAATGGCTTGAGTGCCAAGAGTGAGATTATACACTGGTGCCTTTGATGGGGCATGGATAGTGTCAACAATGCCATTTGCGATGATGCCTTTGTTCTTGCTCCAATTTTTGTTCTTGTCTTTGGAACTAGATCCAGATTCATACTTGTCTTTTTGGAGTGTGATTTCCCCTTTTTTTACAAGCACTTTTTCAATTTTGATAGCATTATTCACCATTTTGTCAAAAGATGTATGATCTTGCATTTGTAAGGGATAATTGAGCTCTAGAACAAGGTTATTAATAAAGATTTCAAGTTTCTCCATTTCGAGAATTGGTCTAGCATATAGAGAGAACTTCTTTCACCACCTTTTGAGGAAAGTTAGGAATGATTCTCTTGGATATTGCTTGAGATTACAAATATCAATCATGGTGCCCGGATGCTGAATATTGTAGGAATATTGTTGATAAAACAATTTAATTAATTCCTCAAACATTTTTATCGTAGGAGGCAATCTTGAAAACCACTGAATGGATGCTTCGCCCAGAGATCTAGGAAAAAGATGCATCAGATAGGTTGGTTCATGCATGAATTCCATGGATTGCATACAAAAATCTCTGACATGATCTTCAGGATTAGAGTGTCCATCATACTTATCATACTTTGGCATCTCCACTCTTTTTGGAAATGGTGGCATATACAAGTTTTTATCAAAAGGAAAAGGGCATAGAGCTTCCATGGAGAACTCTTTGTGTTCCTTTTCTTTCTCAAGATTATTAAATTTGACTTGTAAAGCATGTATCTATTTCATCATAGGTATGAGTGGAGTTTCTTCCTCATGCGTAATGATATCTTCAACATTAAAGTTGGGAGGAAGTTTAGCTCCTTGATGAGCTAGTTGTAAAAAGTAGGCTTCTCTATTTTCTTTCAAGAAATGTCTCATCATCTTGTTAAATTCATCATCATTTTGGTAGCGAGCAATTTCTTCAGGTGTGGGTTCCTGATCTACACCATGTTGAGATTGAGCTCTTTGAGAGCCAAAATTTGTCCCTACTTGAGACATGGTAGGATTTTGTGGACTCCCTAGATTAGATTGATGAGGGGTATGTTGAGTACCTCTGCGAGTCGATGGAGGGGGTACGTAACCAGATTTCAATCGATAGTTTCCAAGACCATCATCCTTGTAAAGACTAGAATTGATGAGTTGCTCAAAAGTTGGATTTTGGATAGTGGTAATAGATTTCTTGTGAGAGGAAGCTCTAGTCTCCACCATAAACTTTGAGTGAAACAAAAGAATAAGATTCAGATAACTGAAGAATGAATTGAATCAAGATGATCAGATGACACAACCTTGTCAAGGTTTGATTGATTTGAAGATTTGATTAGATGTGGATGAAGGATACTGTGCCCTGGATGTATGGGTAGGTTCCCAAAAGATAGCAGACAAGATATCACAACACTTAGTCATTTTGATGATTGATTGATTGAAGATTGATAGTCATGCAAAGGTTTTGACACGAGATGATAAAGACTCAAATTGATTAGATAGAAGGCTGAATCAAATTCAAAAGGCCACTTTAAGAAAATGATTGGACTCTTAATAGCTATTGCTCTATTCCTAACATAATGATCCGCTCGACAGATTCTAAAACTAGGCTGAAAGAGCTAAATATCTGGCACTCCTGACAATTTTCTGACAACTTTCAAAAATTTCCCAAATGACACTGAAAAACTTGTATGATAGTGGGTGAGCTATGAAATGACACTTGATGGAAACTCGTATGACTTTTTGACTTCCTGAAATGATTTTTGACTTCAGAAAAGAATTTGACTTCAAATTTTGCAAATTTTGAGTTTTTAGATTCGAATTGTTTGCAAATTTCAATGTCCAGATTTGAAGATTGTAATAGATTTGTTCATTTTCAGTAACCAGATAGATAAACAAGCATGCAAAATAGAAAGCAAGTGATTTCAAGCATGTCTAAAAACAATGAACAAGGGCAAAAGCAACCTTGCACATGAACAATCAAGTGACTTATTCATTCTAATCCTCAAAAGTGCTAATTGTGTATGTTCCAAAAATGTTTTGCAATAACGCACATATACCCTATAAAATGAAAATTTGGCCTCGCTAGGGTTTTTAGTAATGGTTTGACTCGGCAACTTTTATGATCCAACGGGGTGAACTCCAATCCTGGCACACCAGGGTTTTGACATAGTCTGAGAACTTAATTTTCAGGAGCTGCTAGGGAGATCTGACAACCCAACAATGAACCATACCCATGGAGATTTCTTCCACAAGGACATTTATATAGTGGTTGTCACTACCATGGTGAAAATGGCTATGACCGCTTGAGGTTCTATCAATGCAGTTTGCCCTGTGAAGGGATTGTTCGCTATGGTTAACCCTCTCTAAAGATGACTCATAATAGTATACCACAAGGGGACTTGGCTCTAGATCCAAGGTTTTTGACACCTTTTCACTTTTAACCCAAACAAAGCAAGCAGATTAATCCGACATGCTAAGACAAAGTTTTGCTTCACCAAGGTCTATGATGCCAATTCCACGTGATCTATCAACCCCTCCGGAGAGAGAATGTATCAATCAATAAGGGAAGATGGACTAACCAATTTTTATTCATCAAAGCTCATGATGTCTACCCCACATGATCTATAAACCTCTCCTGGGAGAGAATGTATCGATCAATAAGAGAAGATGCACTAACCAAGTTGAATGTGAAATGCACCAAGTATCCTCCCTACCTACAAGGATTTTGTCATCAAGAAGGATTTCACTGGGAATCCAATCTCTCAAGAATCATGAATAGTGTTCATAGGGCCTAATTACTATGTGAGCACAGATATATTCCCAAAAGCAAATCTACCAAAAGTACCCAAAAAGTAGAAAGAGGAACACTTAACACTTAAAGCGAATATGAGATGAGTCCACAAGGTGGAACACTTAACACCTCACACAAGCTGAAAATGAGTCCCCAACTTAGAAAACAAGTGAGTTCCTAAAAGCACAAAAGGGTTGCCAAGTGGAACACTTAACGCTTCTATCCTGTTGACCCCTCCCCTTTATGGCGCTGAGATTGCAACCACGGGGTGAAAATGAGGGGCCAATAGATTAGCGAGTCCAATAACCCAAGATAGAAATCAAGATCAATCATAAGTATTCTAAGACTACTTAATGAATCCTTAAGGGGTCACAACCTAGTATCAATTATGCAAGTGTGTAGAAATAGATCAAAGCATGAAAAGATGCACACAAGCCAAACACATAAGAGATTTGTTTTAGGATCCAAATTGAAACATTATTAGCTTGAGGACAATACCTTAGGTCCAACACTCTGCAATCTAGAATTTAGCACACGTCTAAAAGTACAAAACCAAGACAAATCAATAGCAAATTGTAAGCGTTAGAAATCAATAATCTAAAAGTACAAATATGCAAATTCTATGATCAAATGGAAAAATTTGAAAATGAAACCAACATGCTTGGATTTGGCTTGGAAAGAGCTTTCCAATGATATATCACACTTAAACTTTCAATACCACATGTGAAAATTTCACAAAAAATGGGTGCCAATTTTTCGGAGTGGCACAGATTCTGAAAATGCCAAAATTTTCAAAAAAAACAAATCAGAAAATAGAAAGCCAGTGTGATCAAAATAGGCATAGACATGATTGAAATGAGCACAAGTGTGACTGAAATGTGCCCAGGCATGATTTAAATACTCATAGGCATGATTTAAATACTTATAGGCGTGACTAAAACTGGCATAGGCATGACTGAAACTGGCCGATGCGTGACTAAAACTAGCAGATGGATGACTAAAACTATCACATGCATGAGCAGAATGCTTGTAGGCATGAGCAGAATGCTTGCAAGCATGAGCAGAATGCTTGTAGGCATGAGTAGAATGCTTGTAGGCGTGAACAAATTTCTCGTAAGCGGCGTCAGATTGCTTGTAAGCAGCATTTTTCTTGTTTGCGCAAAAATGATGAAAAAGTGACACCGAAAATATATAAAATTAGATAAAAATGAAGAGAATGAGGCTCAAGGCCCCACAGTGGGAACTAGAAATGTGTGTGTGAAAATTGTACCTGATCTGTAAACACAACACTTCAGTAAAACATTAGAGGTTAGCTATAATCGAAATCATGCAAAATTGAAAGCTATCTAACCAAGTGATTTACTACCTTCTAGTAGGTGCGAGATTAATGTTCTCAGATTGTTATCGAGATCAGTGACCTAGACGACACCTAAATGAAGGATTTGAATGCAAAAGATGGATATGAAATTGAATGCAATTAATCTTTTTTTTTTGGTATTTTCTATGCAATAATAATGATAAAAACTTGATATGAATCTATGCTAATATGGAAATTGATCTATGAACATGCAAAGTAAGCTAACAATGATATGAAAATGAATCTAAATGAATGTAAAAACCAAACTTGTTCTCACAACAATGTTGATTTGCAAGAAGCTTTGATCCTTCCAATTCCAATTCTCCAGCATGATTGTGCAAAAATATGAGATGCTGGGATGCAAATTTGAGAGATGAATTATGAAGAGCTGAGCCTTGTTTTTATAGAAATCCAAGGCTTTGGAGGTTCTGAAAGAAATCCATAAATCACTCAAATAACTCAGGTTGATTTTTGAGTTATTTTTAAATAACAGATAATTAAGTCACAAAAATCATGCAAAAGCACAGTTCAACTCGAATTAGAAGTTTAGATCCACTTTAAAACTCAAAAAGATGTTGAGTTTCAAAAAGCTAACAACTTGCATTGATTTTCCAGTTTAGAGTTTAATTGGTCCTTGAATGTGCACATGGATAATTATGATTTAATAAATAAATAAAGTGATTTATTCTCAACTTAACTACTTTTTGAAATAAAATAATTAATTTATGGGTTAATTAACTATTTTACCAAACTTTTATTAAAAATTATATTATTAAATAATGACAACATGCTTTAATTAATTAAATAAGAATTTAATCAATTATTCATAGGAATTTTGATTTATTGTCAAAATCAAATAATACAATTAATAATAGACAGAATTAAATTTAATTAAACAATTAAGTGGCAAATATTAAATCTAATTAATTAAATATGAAAAATATTTAATTAATCAAATTTTAGGATAAATGTGATTTATTGCCAAATAATTATAAAATTAAAGATAATTATGATGATTAGG
This sequence comes from Chamaecyparis obtusa, assembly GCA_027943335.1. Taxonomy (NCBI): domain Eukaryota; kingdom Viridiplantae; phylum Streptophyta; class Pinopsida; order Cupressales; family Cupressaceae; genus Chamaecyparis; species Chamaecyparis obtusa. The sequence continues at coordinate 570,202 of BSBK01003158.1, forward strand.
AATATTATTAGGAATATTCCCCGATGTAGAATTTAAGATAATCAATTATGATTCGATGATGTTTAGATGTGCCTTAGATTAGGACTTTGATGTCAATTTCATTCAAATTGAAGATGTAGGAGATTAATGAACTTATAGCCTATTTTTGGGGTATTACAAGGTCATCCTAATATTATGAGATACTCAAACATGAACATAGAAGACCAAGATAAACTAGAAGAGGATATCATTGGCATGATGATAAAATTAAAATGATTACTAGTTGAATTTTTTTATAGTATTCGACAAGAATTGTATAATAAAGTTTCAGTCCAATGGACTTATGCATTGAACATAGAAAAGAAGATGAGAGAAAGATCCTTGATTTTGGCAATGCCAAATCTATCTATTCAAGAGATTGAAGATGCAATGAAACAATATAAAAATAATATTTTGATGAAAGGAAGGGCACTAAATATTATACAAGGGAATCTACAAGATGTCGATGAAGAGAGTAAAAAAATATTGTCTAAAATTCTCAAATCAAGAGTTGAAACCAAAAAAACCACATTTATAGTTACCACTGGGAAATATGTGACAGGTCGAGGAAAAGGTGTACAAATAGATGTTGATGTTGATACAGCAAAAGAGCCCATACACATCTCAGACACTGAGCAATCAAAAGACCACACTTATGTTGAAGATTTCTATCCTTCTGCAGAAAATGTAATGGAAGAAATTCTAGAGATGTTAAAGTTAGCCGAGGAAGAAGAAGTATTAATTGAAGATATTACTGAAGGAGAGCTCAATGAGGAAGCTAAGGAAGATGAATACATAAATGCTACTACCAAGAACAAATAAGAAGACCAAATTACTGAGGTAGCTAGAGAACTTATACTAGGTAATTTACCTATTTTAGTTTAAGCAATTGATATATTTGTCGAGTAGAAAACTAAGGACATAGCACCCAAGAAAGAAATTGATAGAGATGAAGACAAGGGTGAGGAAGAAGAAAAAGAGACCACCGAGACTAAAAACATAGAGGTATATGACTAAGGATCCCAAGATGAAAACAAAGTAGATGATTCTACTACAAGAACAAGGCCACAAGCCCTAGGACCTTAGACTAGGGGAATTTATAATGGATAGGACAAAGAATAAAGTGTATCTACAGAGAAACCAAAGCCAAATCTATAGAAAAGGCTCTAATTCCATAAATTCAATCACTTACATCAAGAAAGTAGGAGAAGAAGAAGGAGACTTGAAACATGGAAAAGGTCTGGTCACACTTGATGAAGTTATAAAAATACCTACTTGTGACTCGAGACAATTGGACCCTGAAGCTCTAAGGAAGTATGGAGAGCTATGCACTAGAAAAGAATCTCAGGAGAAGCTAAGGAAAGACAGTAAAAACAAATAGGTGCTAGAGGATATGAAAGAAATTATGATGCAACTTGTCTCAAATGTAAATGTTGATGAGGATACTCCTATCATTGATTAACTTGCAATACTTATTGAGAGTATCAATGCTCCTTCAACCGATGAAAAGAAGAATATTGAGGAAAGAGCTGTGAAGAAAATACAATACAAGCTCACTGAGATAGAAGGAATAATTCAAAAGATCCTTCCTATTCTGAAGAAACTTTGCACTTTAGATTCATTTACTATAAAGATTACTGATAAGTTGAAAAAATTAGATGAAGACATGCAGAAGAGTGCTGAAAGCTTAATAATAGAATCCCATGCATTTAAATTTTATTATTCTAAGGTTAAACACATTTAGGGGTTAAGAAATAAATTAAGGAAAGAAGAGGATAAAATAAAAGATCAGATAACTGAGCTACAGGTTGAGTTATTGTACCACACATAGAGGTGATGCAATGACATATTAAGAAAGAAAAGGATTTAGTTGTCACCCCTGAGCTATCAGTTATTGATCATATTTTTAATATGCATGCCCAGGTAGACCTAGAAAAAATTGCACTAGAGAGTCTGATAGAGGAATGGGAAAACCTCTTGGCCAACCTCCACAAAACCCATACGAACATTTTTGACAAGGTGTAAGTACATTTTTAAAAAAAATTATTATTAAAAAAAGGGGAAACTATATGTATGTAGTATGCACTTTACACTGAGAGCATATTGATAGGGTGACTATGTATACAAGTTTTGAATTTTTGAAAAGATTTTGATTATTGGCATACATATGTCTTTTTTTCACTAATGCCATAGGGGGAGAATGTTACACATAATTACATCAAGTGTTGTCATTAGTGTTGTTGGAGTGATTTTTAGGGTTTTTTGAGAATTCTTATTTCCAATCTTGTTAGCTTCCAAATCCTATATGTATGTCAAAAATTTCATGAATCTACAAGAAATTGACCTATAAAAATTTGAATATCAACTTCACCAGATGAAAAATGTCCATATTTTCTTGCCCTAGGTCATTTTGCCCTCATTAGGGTTTCTATTTTCAAAAATACCCTAAGTGTACCCTAGATCTTTATATTTCCAAGTTACTTTTTGAGACACTTAAAGGGTCATATATGCACGTGGTCTTTGTATATCTTAGTGTTCACTGAATCTCACAACAAATTTGTTAAGTCTTCAGACATTCGACATTCAACGAAAAAGCCCTAGTTCTTTATTATGATCTCTCAGTCGCTTAATCTCTAATTTTCAACTAACAGTTAGTGATTTTATCTGGTGATCTGGCGATAATGCAACCTCCCATTCACTAGATAATACAATGAAGGCTTAAAGTATTTAGTGATTAAGCGAGAGCCACATATGTACATGAAGATCAACGGTTAGTATTATATCTCAGTATTAACTATGCAGTGTATAAAGAATTCAATGACTAAGCAAACAAGGTATTTGCTCAATCTCCAAGACTTGGTGATAAATTAGAAAATGCTAAGAGATTTTGTGACCAACTATGAATTACTCTTCAGTCACTTGATCTCCAAATACTGAGATAGAAGTGAAGATAAATATTCTGCGATTCAGCGAACACAGTGTTCGCTCAATCTCATAAAGATAAATCTTGGAGTCTTTTTATATGGTGATCTGGTGACAAAGGAAAAGGTGATAAGGTTATAGTTTTTCCATTCAATGAATGAGTGACTAAAGGATATCACTAAATCTAAAAAAAAAATGGTTAGGTTATAAAATATCCAGCCATTCAGCGATAGCCGCTGATATAGATGAAGATCAATGGTTAGTGTGTGATCTCAGGAAAGAACTAAGCTTAAAGTTTCTACTCAGTGATTTAGAGATAACAATGTTTGCTGGATCTCACAATGTAACCAAGGTTAGTATGATCTTTCAGAGATCATGAGAATACACTCAATCATTGGATCTCATGGTTAAAGTTGAGTTAAGGTTTTCATCCAGAGATTACGCGAATAGGCTCTTAGTTGCTAGATCTCATAATATAACCAAAGTAAATGAAATAATGTGGAGATTGTATGAAGTATTTTGGTCACTGAATTTCTAAATAAATAATGATTTAGGAGATGGGTTATGAGATTACACAAATCCTTTGATCGCCTATTCTTAGAAGATAACCATAGTTAGTCTAAATATCTAGAGATCTAGCGAATACCTTTCAATCTCCAAATCTTTTAATTTGAACTAAGGTTAAGAAAATATTAAGAGATTATGTGAATTCTTTTGGTCATTGGATCTCTAAAAATGGGTAAGGTTAAGTTAAAGATTTAGAGATTCAGAGAAACCTCTCAGTCACTAAATTGCATAATCAAGTGGAGTTTAGAGTTGAGAACTTGGAAATAATATTAAGATCATAGATCCAAATCAGATCTGATGGTGGTCACCAAATCTCCTGATAAAACCTTTGGTCAAGAAGATATTATGAGATCATGTGAATCCTTTAGTCACTTGATCTCCAAATTAACTCAGAGTTAAGAAAATTGTTCTGAGAATAAGAGAAGTCTTTTAGTTGCCTAATCTCCAAAAGACCTAAGTTAAGTTTGTGTTAATGAAAAGGAAAAAGGTTGTTGATTACATGGAAAGGTACCCTGCTAGGATGGATAAAGTGTACTAGCTATCCTATCATATCATAATTGAGGGTTTTGTCAGTACTCGAGGGTTTTTTGATGATGATGCCATAATCATTTTTCTCTTTCTCTGCAAATTTTAAATATAAGTTGTCAACATCTTACATTACTACTAGCCATTTTGCAAAATTGGTGTTATGTAGAGTTGAATGTTGAGATGACTGAAAGACAATTAAAGTGATCTTAATAACTCCCATGCATTAAATGATAAGGGTTATATTAATGAGAAATTCTTGCATTTTCAGTCAATCATTTTCAGAAGAGCATTTGAGTTTTCTAAGTGAATTACAGAGAGTGAACTGTAGAGCTGAGTGATCAAAATAGAATTGTAGAAATGAGTCAATCAGAATCAAGCCTAGACTCATCTAGTGAGGGAGCTAAAGAAAATAGAGGAAAAGATAAAGGAAAGCCTAACTTCTCAGAGGAATTCATCAATTTTCTCCCTAGTCCGAACTAGAATAGAAAGGTTAGTGATGAATTTTTTGTTGACCTCATGGAAAATTGTAGAGATCCTGATACTCCATCATGTTCTGGTTTCATGTTGTTCAGCTATTTTCACAATAACCATAAAAGAGTGATACCCATTTGTAATGCATGGACTCTAGGTATGGCCAAACTAATTGTCCTAGATGTCTTCTTGGATGTTGACCTTGTACATGAATTGGACATACTTTATGACCCTGTGTCTAAAACCATAAGAAATAAGGATTAGTCAACCTTTGTGAATTTAGATAGGGGATCCTTCATGAATTATTTCAATCTATATTCATGCATTTGATCTTATATTATAATGTTAATAGTTTGAAGGTCCAAATGTTGAGACCAAGATTTATGTTTGAAGGACAACCTAACCCAGTCCAATACTGGTTAAGATTATGGAATTATAAATCTAATGAGAATGATTTCTATTCTTTTGAGAATTGGATAGTCTTACCAATTCTAAAGATGTTAGGAACAAACTTTACTAGGGTGCCAGTTAGGATGTTGAGGCTTCTCAAACCTAAACAATTTATTGATAAGTGGCAAATGGGACACAATTGGGGTGATTTCTATTTTAGAGAGAATTACACAATAATTAGAGTATATGGATACCCACAAGCACCATATGTACTCCCTAAATATGTACCACCAAGAATTTACCTATTAGAATTCATATGGAAATTAATCTAGACTGACAGAGAACACCTAGCACCTCATAGGAAAGGAACCTTCACTCCTCGACAATTCAAAGTATGCAAGTTTCCTAATTAGTAAAAGAAAATTTCCAAAACTTATCACATGGCTAAATAATTTCAAAATGGCTCTTGGTATCTATAGATATGTAGATTTAGAAGATTTTATCAAATATGCCAGGAAAACACTCATCCCAAACATTGGTACTATAAAGGAGCATGAGGGGTGTGATGAGGATGTTGGAAATTTGGCTGAGTTGATTGCATAGATGTTGTAATTATGGAAACATATGATCCTCATAAACATCACACAAGTCAGAGAGCAAGTATGGTAGAGTGCATTGCAAATTTGTCTAAGTGTGAGACAGTGTTTTACCAGTGAACCTAGATACAGTTTTTGTTTGCAACATCAACTGGAGTAAGTTCAATGCTTGTGCACTTGAACATAGACTCTATGATGTCTATTGTTAACCCATCTCAGAGCACAAGTTAGTATGGCATGTAGGGAAGAAGTTATGATAGTTTTACCGAAGACAGTGTGAAGCCAACATGATAGAATATGAAGACAGAACTAGTAAAGAGTTAAGGGATTATTTTGTTTATCAAAATAATGACTTAACAATATAAAGGGATGACATCCTAGATGTTAAATCTTTGATAAAGCTATTGGTATAAATGTAAATGCAAATGTAATTGCAATTCGCAAGTAGTAATTGTAACAAGTAGCAATAAATTGTACAAGTATGATGCGAAGTATATGAAGCATATGTAATAGCAATAGTGAAAGAGTAGCGTAGTGATATTGATGCAAGTAGTATAAGGTTATGTAACTTAACCAATTTTTTAATCAGTGTATATTGTACATTACTTTTTTGGGCAGTGGCCTCATCTGGTAATCACATTTTGTACTACAACTCCTAATAGGGTTGAGGCTTCTAACAAGGCCTATAGTCCCTTAATCAGGACTGATACACTATATGCTTGTAATAGACTCCTAATAGGGTCAACATCCTTAACAAGATACTTTTTATTAGTGGATCTTTGTGGGTACCATCCCCACCAGGGTTTTCCCTTGGCTAGGGTTTCCTCGAGAACAAATAATGTGTTATGAGTTCTTTATTGTTATGCATGTTGTTTAGCTTCTTATGTTATGCATGTATAAAGATAATCTATTATATGCATAATTGGGAAAAAGATAAAGTTTTTAAAATACCAATTCACCCCCCCCCTCTCAGTATTCCCTATTTCTAACAATTGGTATCAGAGCATAGTTACTCGTAAAAGAATCATTCAAGGAAAGCCTAGCAGCTTGAGTAAGATCTCTATGGATATGGATCAACTACAGAAGAATCTTGAAGAAGCTCTTGAACAGATTGAATTGCTTACTATTGAAAAAGATAATTTGAAAATAAAGTATGATGATGGAAAGAACCTTATTAAGAAACTAAAAAAAAAATTGGAAGATCTGAGATCTAAAAAAGAATCCAAATTTTTTATTGAAGATTGTGATGACAATATGGAAAAAGAAAATGAGATCATTAAGCATGAATTGAAGATAGAAAATTTGAAGCTTAGTTTGAAAGATGGAAATGGCAAGAATGAAGAAAATCTAAAATCTGAGAATAAAAGTCTAAAGACTAAAAATGAAGGACTAAAATCTAAACTTTCTAAAGTAACATCTGAACTTGAGAAAGTCAATTTGCAGTATGATGAACTTGAGAAATACAATAAGATTGTGAAAGATGAATTGATTCAATCCAAAAAACAACTTGAAAGGCTATATTCAACTAGTGAGAAGATTGATGAACAAATATCCTATCAGAAACCATTCTATGATAAGACTGGTCTTGGATTCAACACTTTCAAAGCAAATGATGACGGCAAGGAACTAGATCTAAAGATATCTGAAAGCATGAATGAGAAGAAGCCTAATGAGATCAACAAATCTGAAGATACACCTAAAGAAGAAGAATCACCAAAGAAAGAGGAATCACCCAAAGGTATGCAAAGAAAATTCAAAGGTAGATGTTTTGCTTGTAATACTATTGGTCACATGAAGAGAGATTGCATAGGTAAACAATTTAAACCTCTTAATGGTTATTGTTACAATTGTCATGGTTTTGGACATAGAGCTATTGATTGTAAGAAACCTAAATTTATTGAGAGTAATGATGGTAGTAGAATGCTTAGGAATACTAACAATGCATATAAGAAACCTACTGAAGATATGAACAAAAGAAGTGGAGTAGTATGTTATAGATGCAACAAGGTTGGACACATTGCTAGAAACTACAAATCACAAATCAATCAACCTGGACCAAGATATGGAAATAATAGAATTGTTTTTCAGATATGTAACAAGATTGGACATACATCAAGGTTTTTCAGAATGAACAATAGAGTTTTTCATCCTAATCCTAACCCCGGGAATCACGCAAGAAGAAATGAAGATGCTAGAAACAATCAGAAAGGATTCTGTAGTAATTTAGATGAAGTAAATTTTATCAAAAGTATAGATCCAAGAGACATATTCAACATTGAAGGTAATTAGAAAGGTGAATTATTGAAAGGTAATAATGAATCTTTACCTGGCCTCTCTCAAAGTACTTAATTCATGCAAATTGCAGTAGAATAGGAACTTAGATTTAGTATAGAAGTAGATATATGATGAATTGAGTCTTGCGCAATTAATGCAAGGTAGTTTATGATATTCTAATGCTATGGTTAAGAGCACAAAGAAAAATATTATATTTTGCGAGATCGCAACAAGTTTTAAGTTTTGCAGGATAGCAGAGACAACTTTTTGGAAAGAAGCGGAAAAAGAATTGAACGCAATGTTAGATCTAAGTGAGATTGAATTAATAGAAGGTTATGATCAATATTATTTGATCATCAAAGAAAAATTCAAGTGTCAAGGATATCAAAGAGTAGTGATAGAAAGAATTTTGCAAGGATTTGGAAAAGAATTATGTGCCGAATCTACACAAGCCCTAAAATTGTGAAATTGAGGTATTTTACTTGACAAATCTTTGAATCAGTAAAGGCATTTGAAGAAATCATGGATGTTTCATTAATACACAATGTCAAAGACAAGAATAGACCTAAAGTAAAAAGGGAACCAGTAGAACCATTGGAAGAAGACCCTAGGTTTGCATTATCATCCATACCAGATAGAGTATTACATTTAGAGAATGTCAAGAGTTATCTTGGATGCAAAATAGAGATAGTAAATGATAGTGATTTTATAGATGAATATCAGAAGATGTATAATCAGGATATGTCACTGAAATAAGGTTTTGAATACTTGGAACATAATGAAATTGTCAAATATGGATTACAATATGAATTTGATAATGAAGAATGCACCAAGATCATTTTGAGTAGAATTCATAATGGAAAGTTTTGGCTAGAGGATAGAGTGACAGATATTACAGCTGATTTGATTCATGAAGTCACTGGATTATCTAAGACTGGAGATATTCCTTTGAATGAGAAAAACATGAGAAAAATAGTCATTAACAACACTAATTCATCCTATAATGGTAGAGGAATTGTGATTAGAAAGATTAAACAAGTTGATGTGAGATACATATGCAAGATCCTAACTACTAAGTTTTGTGCTAATTCAAGAGAAGATGAAATGGCAACTGGAATGGTACATGCAACTTATCTTATGTGTGTTGATAGTGTACCAGTTGATATGTGTGAAATTCTTAGAATTCAATTGTTTGAGAACTTGGAGAAGATCAAGAAAACTAAGTATACACAGTTTAGGCTCTCATCCCTAATCACATACATTATCTTTCATCTTTTGAGGAGATTTCCTTACACCATAGGAAATGATTGGAATGATGGATAGACTACAATGGAAAGGATTAATGTAGTATACAGAAAGCATTTTATTGATAGTGTTAATGAAAGTGCAGTACTTGTTATTAAGACATTTCAAAATATTGTGTCTAGCAGATCAAGGATCCCTAAGTCTCTTATTGAGAAATACAAAGATGATATATGTTTTATGGTGGATACTGACCTTACTTATATTGGAGCAGTAGAGCCTAGAACAGAGTTCATAGACCCTCTTGGCTATGAAATACCTAAGGTAGAAGCTAAAGAGTATGTTAGCAGACTACTGAAGTGTAAGTTGGACACTTGGTGTAATAGGTTTGGAACTTTTGAGGATAACTTCAACTCTGCAAAGATTCTAATTGAAGAGAAATAGTCTAAGAAGAGAGTTGAGAGCACCATTAAGAAAATCTTAAAGGATATAGGAATGAAAGAGAGAGAGTTTTTGGTAGAAAAAAAGATAGCAAAGACAATCAAAGAGAGTGGAAAAAAGGAAGTTTTGTCTATCCCTCCTTTATCATCAATTGCAGTGCCACAAGAAGATCCACAAGTAAAGGTGAAAGTGGAAGTACCTGAGAAGGACATAGAAAGAATGATGTCTACTAGATCCACTTCCTCCACACCTAGCAAAATATTTAAGGAGAGTGCCACTGGACCAGGAAATAGGCATAAAACTCTAGTGCAACCTATCCCAAGAAAGATTACAGAGGTTAAAGATGATGTCACTACAAAGAAGAAAGCTTGGAAACCAAAAGTTGAAAAGCTTAATGAGCAAATTATTGAGAATGGTGACTTTGCAAGAATGAACAAGTATTATGATCTTTATGATTATACTGATAGAATTAATCTAGAGAATGCAGTTGTGAAGCATATGATCTTGACTAGCAAGAAGTTTGATACTATACAAGGACAAATACCCGATGATCTTTATAACAAACTTCTGAATAGAAAGAAGAGAGCATCAGATGAAGAGACAACTATCAAAGAAAAGCTTGTGAGGAAGCTTTGTGAGATAAGAGATGAAGCTCATTTCAACTAGATCATGAAGGCCCTAAGCACCCATCTAAGAACCAAAAGGAGAACAATTTAGATGATGGGAGGTAGGTATGAAGAAGTAAATTCTGAGACTGAACAAGCAATTATCAAGGTTATGGTAGAGTATGTTGGAGAATCATTAGTTGCAGTAGAGCAAGTAGGTGAGAAAGTACAAGAGGACATTCCCTCTTCTCTAGCTATTAATATTGAAGATGAAAAAATGAATGTAGAAGGTACACAAATCACCTTGGATACTGATGAGAATGTATTCAAGAATTTGGAGAACATTGTTGACAATTCAGCCTTTGAGGAACAGGAAGCTACAAAAGAAGAAGAAATGACAGAGACCATTGTTGTGGAACCACCAGTTGTAGAAGAACAAGTTCCACTTCCCACTAAAGAAGATATTAGTCTTACTCTTGAGACTGGAAAGAAGACTCAAATTGGCTCTATGATTGCGCATTTGGGAAAAGAAGTAGATGATGATGATCAGTTGGAACTAATTTCATCCTTAAACAAAATAATTGGTAAGAACAAGAAGGTGAAGAGTCTTGAAGGGTGTTTGAAGGAACTAACTAAGAAGTTATAGAGTATTGTGACAACACAAATTTTAGATGCAGACCCTATGGAGAAGCCAAAGAAGGTAATGAGTATCTTTGATAATGAATTCACACACCTAGCTGATATTGCAAAAGTGAAAGCATAAGTAGACTATGAGGCTAGAATGCTTTTGAACATCAGTCAGTACATCAACAATGATATCAATACTCTTGATATTTGTATCAAGGATTTGAGGAAGCATTTGGAAACAAGAAAATATTTGTATATACAGTGTACAAAATCAAAGACTTTGATAGCTAAGGAAGATTGGAAGATAAAATTGAAGGAAGCAAAGATTCTAAATGAAACAAACCTTCTATCTAACCCTAATGTGAAGGTCTATAATGTTGAGAAGAAAATTAGAAAACTATAGGATGAAATCAAAATTGTACAAGATGAGAAAGAAAGGAAACTAAGAAGATATACTCTTTTGAGAGAGCATGTTTCTATGAAGTTGAGCATAATTGAAGAATAGTTGGAAGATTGTCTTTCAGCAAAGACATCTTTTCATAAATTTAACTTTGAAAACCTCCAAGCATGTGAAATTGCTTCTTATGGACTGAGCGCACTACTCAATGTGGCAGATTCCATTAAGAAATCATGGGAGAATGAGATAGAAGCCATGAAGATAGATTTTTTAGATTGTGTTGCAAGCCTACTAGCTTTACAATAAATAAATTAAGGTATAAATTTTTGTGATACAATTTTGTGACCCTCCCTACCTTATTTTGTCATTGTTGTCAAAGGGGGAGATATATATAGAATAAAATTGATAATATATCATAAGGGTCGTTACTCTTAGGGGGAGTACTATATTAGAGGCAATAATTTTTGAGGAGTTATAAGGATAGTATGTATTTTATACTATGGCCACAAATTTGAACATTTTTGATATTTTGAGTTCTACACTTAACCATTTTTCTCATATGTTGCCACCAATGAAAAAGGGGGAGATTATTAGCAATTTGGCTGAGTTGATTGCATAGATGTTTTCATTATGGAAACATATGATCCTCATGAAGATGTCACAAGTTAGAGAGAAAGTATGATAGAGTGCATTGCAAATTTTTCTAAGTGTGAGACAGTGTTTTACTAGTGAACCCAGATATAGTTTTTGTTTGTGACATCGACTGGAGTAAGTTCAGTGCAAGTCAGTACAACCTGTACGGAAGAAGTTATGACATTTTTACCAAAGACAGTGTGAAGCCAATAGGATAGAATATGAAGATAGAACTAGTAAAGTGTTAAGGGATTATTTTGTTTATCAAAATAATGACTTAAAAATATAAAGGGATGACATCCTGGATGTTAAATCTTTGATAAAGCTATTGGTATAGATTTAAATGTAAATTTAATTGCAATGCGCAAGTAGTAATTATAACAAGCAGCAAGAAATTGTAGAAGTATGATGCAAAGTATATGAAGCATATGTAATAGTGATAGTGAAAGAGCAGCGAAGTGATATTGATGCAAGCAGTATAAGGTTATGTACCTTAACCTATTTTTAATTAGTGTATATTGTACATTACTTGTTTGGGTAGTGGGCTCATTTGATAATCACATTTTGTACTACCACTCCTAATAGGGTTGAGGCTTCTAACAAGGCCTATAGTCCCTTAATCAGGACTGATACACTATATGCTTATAATAGACTCCTAACAGGGTCAACATCCTTAACAGGATACTTTTTATTAGTGGATCTTTGTGGGTACCATCCCCACTGGGGTTTTCCCTTGGCTAGGGTTTCCTCGAGAACAAATAATGTGTTATGAGTTCTTTATTGTTATGCATGTTGTTTAGCTTCTTATGTTATGTATGTATAAAGATAATCTATTATATCCATAATTCGTTAAAAGATAAAGTTTGTATAATACTGATTCACCCCCCCCCCTCTCTCGGTATTCCCTATTTCTAACAGAGGAAGATGTGACAAGAAACATACTGGATGCAGATGCCATAAAAAGAAAGGTTAACAAATTTTGTGATTTGTTTGATTTAGCAGCTCAGGTAAAAGAGGTTGGAATTTCCTTTAGTGGATTCTTTCCTGACCTCCCCTATTTGAAAAGGATTGAGAGAATGGTTGAAATGTATGACAATCTCTTTGACCAATTGGAGTCTCTACTTGAAGAAAAAAAAAGGGACTATTCTTCCTCTAAATATGAATAATATATAGATGATTCCCAAGAGGAAGATAGCCCACCTCAAGGAGGAAGTGCTCCTATTGTTAATGTTCCTAAGACAAAGGATGTAATTGAGCCTCCTCCAAAGAAACAAATATTAGAGGTAGGTGAGTCCTCAAAAGGGAAGAAGAATAAGAAATAAAAGGACAAATTTGCAGCTTTGGTACCTGGTGATAGAGCCTATTATCACTACATGAGGAAAAACATTAGAGAAGGAAAGAAAATAGACACTCATGAAGAAGTGGAATTGCCTATGATGCTTAGCCGAGATGAAAGGGAGATATACCAGGAAGAGTTTCTTAGTGATGATGAGTTCATTAAAAGTGAAGAGTTTAAGAACTTCCTGATCTAGAGGAAACATCAAGAAATTTCCAAGACCATACTTAAAGGGACAAATCTAAATGATGAGGCACTGAAAGCCCTGATTGCCTATGATCCAGAATCAAAAACCATATATGTAGAGGATGCTAGGAAACTAGTTAAGTCCAGTGGAATGCTTCTAGTACCAGGGTGGGACCTCACATCTGCCTTCATTATTGATCAAATTAGGAGGCAACCTGAAGGAAATATTTCACATGAGACCCAGATTGGTGATATTATTAGAGGATCAGGGTATGATCCCAAATCTTAGGCTTTGGCAATGTGGTCACTAGCACCAAGAACTCAAAAGCATTCCTTGGTTAGCATAGAAGAGAAAATAGAAGGGGACAAGGTCATCTGGACTATTCAAAACACTAGTGATCTTGAAGTGTCAAAGGTAGTAACACATTTTGCCCATCTAAATGAGGCCAAAACTATCCAATTGTCAAATAGGTATGGGAAGTTTTTCCAAGAATATATTGGCATGGAAAAGGAAAAAGACCAAAAGGTAATGCAGATAAAGGCATTGGAGGATGAGCTTACAGAAGAAAAATCCAAGCTTGAAGAGATGTCCAAGGAAGCTCCTCTTCCTAACCTACAGATTGAGGTTGTAGTTCAACAAGTAGAAGAAGCCCCCATTGATTTAATAGAAGTAGAAAGGAAAAGTTTGGATATAGCCCTCAAGGCACTCTCTGATATCTTGCAATATAGGTGTGAAATAATAAAAGGAAAAATGGATTCATTCCATAGTTCTTACAATATGCTACAAAGAACTAATAATGGAATTAAAGATGTAATGGATACTCTAGAGCCACTTTTCAACACCTGGTTTGGCAAAGTAGCATTGTTTGAAAATCTTGAAGCACTGCAACCTCACATAGAAGATATCCTAGAATTAGTCAGTGAAGTGGGACAAAAGATAGAATTGATCGGTGCCACCTGGGGGTTTTCCAAAGGAAAAGAAAATCAAGTGAGAACCAAGTTGAATATGTTTGGCCCCGATTTTAGTAAGTTCATCCCTCCAATTTGCGCAAATGATGGTAACATCATAGGAATTGAGTAATGGAAATCAAATATGAGCCAAATAATGATTAAACAAGAGGAATTTTTTAATAGTGATGGGTCCTTAGATATTGATAGGTTCAACAACATTTTGGATGGCATATTATAAACATAAAATTAATGTACCAACTATATTATTGATACAAAGGCCATCACTGATTCAAGATGGGATAAGAAGGTCAAGCAGTTACAGAGCTTGAAAATATAAACTTGTGCATCAAAAGAAGAAGTTATTGCATGGGACAAGAGTACAAAACTGAAGAAGAAGAAGATTGCAACAATTGATATAGAAGATATAGAAGAAGAGTGAAGTCCAGCATTGCACCTGATCTATGAGCACAAGGAGAGAAATTATTATAAAAATAATGATGTAGGTTAGCTAGATGGTGGTCATCATTCACACAACAAATTTGGCAGTTTCTCTGAATACCGATAGACAAAGGTGCAACTCAAAGGGAACTCACCATGAGGAGAAACAACTTTTGGTGCCATTTTCCTACTTTTCTATTACAATTTAAATATATTTTGTATTCTAGTGCAAGTCACTATCAAAACCATCTAAAGCTTGTTGCATCCTTTTCTCAAGGATTCCAAGATGGGCTTTCTATATATAGTAATTTCTATAGTGACACAAAAGGGTGGTGAATTACTCATTGTAATAGGAGTTTTCTAGATTTAGTGTTTTCATTCTAAGGAATCTTAGTTTTTGAATGTACTGATGCAAGAAATTTATCAATGAAAATATACTAAAGTTCCTTGTTTATGTCTTATTGTCTTCATATATGAATTTTATTTCTTTATGTATCTAATTAGTAAAGAAATTTTAGATACATCTTTCTACAAGGTAGATAGTGGGGTTGAATCTTGAGTTCCTTTCAAGTGAGGGGTAAATCTTGAGTGAGGTCTCAGAGATTTCAGTATTTGTGCATGAATTTGATGATATAATGTATACATGAAAGGGTAATCTGTAAGGTATTTTATCTAAGGTTTGGAATTATTTAGTTTGCAAGGTTTTTTTGTAGATGTATATTTATTGACTCTGATGCCCTAGGATTTGGCACTAGTCATTTCTTAGGTTGCACTATTTTCACCATAAATCAATATAAATGATGATTTACTTTAGCATTTTGTGAGAATTATATGTTTAGATCTGTATCAAACATACAGATAACTATTGTGATATTTGAAGAATCAAATCTAATAGGTATACCCACCTGTAGTTGAAAGCTCAAAGTGAAGAAGGAATTAGATCCTTAATACCTTAGTGTCTTTATTAGAAGATGCATCTATTAGAAGTACAAGAGTTAAGAATCAAAGGTTTTCTAATTATTTTTGATCATCTAAAATTTTGAACACTAACAAGTGTCACACATAATTTGTAAGAAATGCAAATAGACTAGTCCGTCAAAACACTAAGTATAGTAATCGAGTAGAGGACAAGGAGAATGACAAGTTAACTGAGCATAGACACCAAGCCATATGACTACCAAGAACCCTGAGTATAGTTATAATCAAGAATACATCTTTACTAAACATCAACATTTTATCGAGATAGAAATGCACTATTTATGAAGTCATAAATGATTGACATAGAAGTTTGGAATGACACTGAAAACAAGGTAAATGGTTTATACCGAGTTAGAAAATAGTTTACATAAACTGAGGTAAAGATTTATCGAAGATGTAAAATTGATTGTTGATGTTCCCTATGAAGTTTTGATTTAGGTCATTCATATGGATCGTTGATCAAATATTTTCTAGAAGTTTCCAGAACCCTAATTAGGTCAAATCTTTATGATATAAGAATTGTCAAGATTTTAGATCAGTATACACATGAGAAGTAGCTGCCTATAGGAGACACCTAATGATCAGATAGGGTTATGATGTTAAGTTTTTGATAGAGTATTTAGAATTGAATCAGAAGTAGACTAGAGGCAACTAAGCAATATTTGAAGAATATATCTATCACAATAAGGTGATATGAATTAAGGTTTAAGAAGATTTGATATTCAACAAAGTAATTTTCTACATCTAAATCATTACACTGTTACTTTCTAACAATTGTGGCAGACAAAATATCTTAACAGAGTAGACCTAACCATCTTTTGTAAATCTCTTTTAACCAAGTGCGCACTTAACAATGTTTCTAAAATCCTCTAACAAGGTAGATCTTAACAAGTATTAAATGTTACTCCTAACAGGGTAAGATCATCAAAAGTGATAAAAAATTTCCCTAATAGGAAACTTTATTATTGCAGTAGTGAATCTTTGTGGGTGTCATCCCCACTATGATTTTTACCTTCTAACAAGGTTTTTTGTGATACCAAAATTTGTGTGTCAAGTGTATAAAGTTTCATGAATGTTTATTTGTTAGACTACAAGTATTTACATTTCAATTATCTACATAAATGAATGGTAATGATGAATGTTACAGTTGGTCAATGAAGGATGTTATCTTAAGGATTAAGTACAAAGATTTTAGGGTTACTAATTCACCCCTCCCCTCTCAATAACTCACCTTTCCATAATCCCAATAGGTGATGACACACCTAAAGAATGAGAGACTCTAGAAAGGAAAAAAAAAAATTTTATCATGAAGAAGGTTGGTCTTTATAAAATTATACACAAATTTTGTGCTAATGCTTATGAGATTCCTCTTCATCTGTAGTGCCCACAAAAATCTACCTCTAAAAGTGACCCAATTTTTTTTTAATGATACTGCAAAGGTGTAATAAGAAAATGTACCCAAAAGCCTGATTTACCTAAGGTAGGAATACATGTAGTTTTCCTATTTCAAAAGCAACATTAGAAAAAATGATAGAATGAAAAGTAACAGATTTATTTTAGCATAGATATAAATGTTTGCACTACTATTTTTATTTTCTTAACTCTCAAATATGCAAATTTTAAAATGACATGCTCATAAGGCATAAATCATGCTTTCTATTTCTCTTATACTTTTTGTTGGGAGCAATACAAACTATGGGTTTAAGTCTCCTTAGAGTAAATAGGTAAAAATACTGATTTACATTAGGATACATTGAATAAAATATTAGAATCTTCTTGAAGATCAGAATATCACATTTAGATGTAAGTGCACATTTAATTTCTTAAGTCACTAGTTATCCACTACCCATCTGAATATAGTATGCAAATAGGAAGATAACTAACATTTTACTAATTTAGCTAGGAACAAAACTTGTAAATGTGCCACTCTTATTAAGAATATTTCTATGATAATTATTCTCATACAACTATCCATTACATATAGATAAGGAAAATACAAGGTAAATGTCTCCTAATCAATTACTGTTCTATTATTTTACATAGAAAGATGTCTATTATTTCTCAATCTTTCAAGAGTCCCTTTTTTTTAAATCTCAAATCTTTTACATAACATTTCATAACACATTTCTTCTATATATTTTTCCTTTTCAAAAACTAAATCTTCCACTTCAAGAGCTCCAAGTAAGTCCATAATCTGTAAAAATAAGAAATTGAAAAGACCATCGGATGCTCACCTCCCAACCTAGGTCTTTACAAGACCACCCCTGAGCTGGGGGAACCAAACATAGGTCGGATAAACACAAGCAAACAGAATGAGAAAATCAACAATTCAACACATACACAAAAATAAAACTCCTATCCATGGCTTACACAATGGGCCACATATTGTCGCATAAATTTGTGGTGATGTGGACTAAAACCCTATGGAGATAAATCCATTTCAAAATTAAAATAAAAAAACTCCTTCACATGGCTTAACAACAACTCTTCCAATCATACTTGGAAAGCCCATATCAAAAGAGATCAGAACAAGCCTTCACATGGCTTTACAAATAGCTTCTCCACCATTTCCAAAATGCACAACAATCCCTTATGACCCCCAAGCAATAAAGCCATAAAAAATCCCTTATGGCCCCCAAAACAAAGAGTGGAATGGATACATGGAGCCCATACTTCCATGTTTTGTCCCTCTCCTCCCCGAGGAGAGACTCTACATCCATGGGTTGTCCTAAAAAATTCACCCCCAAGGCTACTCTTCCCTCCAAGGGTGAGTGTGGCCTTGAGACTCCCAAATCAACAACACAAAACAAAAAAAAAGGAACGCAATGCTTCACAACTTCAAATCACCTAATAGACACAAAACCAAACATAGGAATTATAAAAAACATCTACTAGCATGTAAGAACAAACAAGCCTTACATATCTATCAAGAACATGAAGAACTCTGCAACACAAACACCATATTTTTCTCATACCAAAAGAAACAGCAATAAATTTTGAGTTGGAGCCACCAACCTAAGTCCAAAGAAAAATGGAAAGTATTGATGATGAAATCCCTTTTTTCCAAGCTTTTCCTCCTTCCAAATCTAGTCCTAGTCTCTAAGTTAGAGAGTGTGTGTTCAAACTCTCCAAAATGAAGAGTCCCCACTAAAAAGGCCTCCACACAACTTCCCACAAACACGTAGGGATAAGGTTTCTTTTTCATTGGGTGGTCTTCCCTAAGCCCCTTACAAGCTTTCTAGAAAAGACCTCTTACAAAGGTTGCCCCAAAAGGTGGGCAAAGGACTATCATTCTAATGGATGGTGTTTTTACCAAGGCCTAGTTTCAAATTTTGATTTTCGGCCATCTAGGGAATCCAACTTTTAGATGGGTCTTTTGGTCAACTATGGGTTATCCTATGGTTAAAAATGACCCTTACCCATAGGTATACCAGGTGGGCTAGCTAAAAAAATCCTAAACACACCCTAGGCACTTTTTCAACCCCCCAAAAACTCATGACAAGTTCAAATTCGAAAATCTATGACAAGACATCTTCTCAAGCTCCCTAACCAAGGGATTCACATGGAGATCCTCAAAAGTACTACCCTAGGTTAATGGCATCCAAACTCAAGTGGGTCATGTCATGGCCACATGTACATTACAAGTGTCAAGTGACACAACAAACTTTACACATCACAAGCCACATGGCATTTCCACTTGAGCACTTCACAAAACAAATTACAAATTATAATTTAAATTGAAAACATCACAATCTCATTACATAAATGAAATAAATACAACACAATGAGGTTTTTCCTTTCCTTAGACACAACCTTGGCTCAAACTGAATTCACATTGGCCTATGTTTGGATCCCTGATAATAGTACCATGGTCTATTCCCCTGCACACTAAATCCAACATCAGTAGTCCAAGTGATATAAATCCACATCATATATGAATCAATTATAAACAACTTAACAAATCATTTGCACATCACATTATCAATTGAAATTCTTTTGCACATAAAATTTAACTTTTTCCATTCGTAAATACATATATATACACACATGTAATTAAGAAGTTCAATTTCAGCACTTAATAGGAAACCATAACATCATAACTACATCAAATATCCATTACCTATTAAGACAGATAATTAATTCTCATCATGTCTTCCTAGTATTCATAAAACAAGGTTAACCATAAATGAAAGACCATA
>BSBK01003158.1:592500-595000 GCA_027943335.1 Chamaecyparis obtusa
AATACTATTGGGCACATGAAGAGAGATTACACAGGTAAGCAATTTAAAACTTTTAATGGACATTGTTATAATTGTCATAGTTTTGGACATAGAGCTAACGAATGTAGAAGACCTAAAGTAATTTTGAATAATTATGATAGAATGATTGGGAATACTAACAATGCAGATAAGAAATCTATTGAAGAAATGAATCAAAGAAAAGTGGTAGTATGTTTTAGATGCAACAAAGTAGGACATATTGCTAGAAATTGCAGGTCACAGATTAACCAGCAAGGACAGAGATTTGGAAATAATGGAATCATTTGTCAGATATGCAACAAGTTTGGACACTCAGAAAGATTTTGCAGAATGAACAATGGAGGTTATCATCATAACCCTAACCCTAGGAACAATGCAAGAAGGAATGAAAATGCAGGAAACAAAGAGAAAGGTTGTTGTAGCAATAAAGATGAAGTAGAATTTGACAAAGGCACAAATCAAGGAGGTATAGTCAGCATTGAAAGTAGTTTAGAAAGGTAATGTAACCGATGGTAAGGATGAATCTTTACCTAACCCTTCTTTAAGTACTTAAATTATGTAAGTTTCTATAGTTTAGGACTTAGGATTAGTGTAGATTAGGAATTTGAATGAGTTAAGTTTTGCATAGTTAGATATAGGTTTATTAGTTGTACTAATGCTATGGTTAAGTGTGCAAAAGAAAATATTGTGTTTTGTGAGGTTGCAAAAGTTTTATGGTTGCAGGTTTGCAGAATCATCTTTTGAGGTTTTAAGTGGCAAAATGAATGAATGCGATGTCAGATCGAGTTAATGTGAAGTGTTATAAGGTCAAAATCAAATTTATTATGATTACAAAGTGATTGAAAAGAGATTTGAAAGAAGAAAAGTGAGTTGAGAATGATTTGAAGAAGTTTGAAGTAGTTTGCAGTGACAATCATACTAAAACCCTAGATTTGCAAAGTTGAGGTATTTTTTGATCTTTAATCAGTTGATAAGATGGATATTTCTATGGTTCATAATGTTAAGGATAAGAATAGACCAAAGATTAAGAAAGAACTAGTAGAACCAACTGAAATTGATGATAGTCTAGCATTATCATCCGTACCAGACGGAGTATTGCACATTGAGAATGTTAAAGGATATTTAGGTTCTAAGTTTGAAAACTTTGGGAGATGTAGATTTTAGTGATGATTACAAGAAATTGTACAATCAAGACATGTTAGTTAAACCAACTTATGGGCACCTAGAGAACAATGAAATTATCAAATATTCCATGAAGTATGAATTCAATGATGAGGAATGTACCAAGATCATTTTAAGTAGAATCCACAATGGGAAATTCTGGATGGAGGATAGAGTTATTGATATAACTGCCAACCTAATTCATGAAGTTACTAGATTATCAAAAGTTGGAGAGATTCCACTGAATGAAAGAACATGAGAAAGATTGTTTTTAGATAACACTCGATCTAGTTATAATGGTAGAGGAATTGTGTTAAGTAAGATTAAGCAAGATGATGTTAGGTACCTTTGCAAGATCCTAACAACTAAATTCTATGGTAGTTCAAGAGAAGATGGCATGGCTGTAGGAATGATTCATGTAGCTTATCTTATGTGTATTGAGAAGAAACCAGTACACCTATGTGAAATTTTGAAAATTCAGTTATTTGATAACTTAGAAAAGATTAAGAAGGCTAAGTAC
The DNA here is from genome assembly GCA_027943335.1 of Chamaecyparis obtusa. NCBI lineage: Eukaryota > Viridiplantae > Streptophyta > Pinopsida > Cupressales > Cupressaceae > Chamaecyparis > Chamaecyparis obtusa. The sequence continues at coordinate 594,200 of BSBK01003158.1, forward strand.
ACACAGTTTAGGTTTTCATCTTTGATAACCTATATTTTTTTCCATATTTTGAAAAGATTTCCTTACATAGTTGATTGGAGTGATAATTGTGAACACAATGGAAAGAATAAACTCAATCTACATGAAGCACCTTTTTGATAAAGTTAATGACAGTGTGAAGCTTGTATTGAAGACTTTTCAGAATATTGTTAAGAACAAATCAAGGATTCCTCAATCCTTAGTTGAAAAGCATAAAGATGACATTTGCTTTATGGTTGACACTGATTTCACCTACATTGAAGTAGTTGAGCCTAGAATGGAATTCATAGACCCTCTTGGCTATGAAATATCTGAAGCAGAAATAGTAGGATATGTGAATAGATTGTTAAAGTGTGAGTTGGATGGTCATGCAAATAGGTTTGGAACCTATGAAGAGAATTTCAACTATATAATAAGTTTGAGAGAAAAGAAGCAATATAGTAAGAGAGTTGAATCTACTATGAAGAAAATATTGAAAGAATTTGATATGTCAAGTCATGAGTTTGACATAGCTAAGAAGACTCTAGAAGCCTTGAAGCAAAGTGAAAATCTTGTAATTCCACCTGAGACATCAAGTGCAGATCCTGTTGATCCTATTGCAGTAAAGGTAAAAGTTGAAGTACCTAAAAAAGATGAAGGAGATAAATCTTTTTCTCCTATTCCTAGCAAAAGAGTAAAAGTGAGTGCAATAGGACCTGACAAGAGACAGAAAGTGGTTGTACCACCTATACCTAGAAATGTAGCAGTAATTAAAGATGATGATGTAGTTTCAATCAAGAAGAA